>JANIHZ010000208.1:44859589-44870918 GCA_027478365.1 Erythroxylum rufum | reverse complement strand
TGTATAAGTCGAGTTGTCTGTCAGTGTAAGTCGACTTATATTTGGGAAAGTTGTTTTCTTTTGTTTTTGGGTTGTTTTAAGAGCAGTTTTGGGTTAAGGTTAGACAACAGGATTCACTTTCAGGGTGTTAGCAAGGCTCAGGTCTCGGGAATAGGTCTCAGTAGGGTTCCTGTCTCGGGACCGTTGGGCTCCGGTAACGGGGTCCAACAATATTAGTTTTTAGAAAATCATTTAAATTTTATAATTATTCCATTGTGTTCAGATTATATTTCATCTTGATTTCCAAACTTCAGGAACTATAAATAATTTTGATGTTGGAATTAAATTACATATCTTCCGTTATATGTTGATTAAGCCAAAAAATTGAAAAGTAAAGAGATATTTCTTTTTAAATAATTTGTATTTTTTTAAAAGAGACTTCTAACTTATACTTCAATTTTTTAAATGTTTATATGAGTTCACCTTTTAGAAAATATTTCTTTTTTGGACATTTCTCTGCTACGTGATATCTCCATTGCTCTCTGTGTGATCCCAAGCTTGTTTTTCTAATTGTTTTTGGTGCAGGTAAGTTGTAATTGTTGTTTCTTTACTGAGCTATTGATTTCTTGACAATTCATTTCGTAAACCAAACTTAGGAAATAAAAAGCCAAAACAAAGCAACGGTGGTCAGACATGAGATGTGGATCAGTAAGATAAAGAATGTGCTATCTCTTGCGTCTGATTATGTAGAGAGACAAGCTGACAAGAAGCACATGGAACAAAATGTTGACGGTGAGTCATCCACCTAATCGCATGAGTGCGCATATATTACAGCTTCATAGGCTTGCAGTTCTGAATAAGTAAATAGAGAATGTCCCTAGCCGTGTACATGGCCAGATACATACAGTATCGTCCTGCTCGCCAATAATTGCACCAACATCCACTGCCGCATCCTAAACTTTTCTGCCTACTGATTGGAGTCCAGTTTCAGCTATCTAATCATTACAGGACATCTTTCCATCTTCTTTAGCTCGTGTGCGTAGGGACGTGATCACCCGTTTTGCTGTTCCACAACTTTTGCATTTTTGCTGTTTCAACCTTGACCTAATTTATCTCGTCCACATATTTATATAGGTTCATTAGTTTTATTGTTTCAACATTGTTCTAATTTATTTCATCCATATATTTATATAGGTCTCACATAAATGTATAAATGAGATAAATTAAAATAGAATTAGAGCAGTGATACAGCGGACACACAGATGATTTTATTTGATATATCTCAGCCGTGTTAAGAATTAACTTAATATGAAAGGTTCCAAAGTTTAAGAAATTTAGGTTTATAAGTCATCTCATAAAATCTTGCTCTTTTACATAAGTTACTATTAATTTTTTATTGAACGACAATCTTTTCTTTTCTGATTTCAAAAAAAAATGCAAATGGTCGGTCAATTTGAGAAGTGATGCCTTGACGCCGCTAAATTTAGAGATGGCTTTCAGCTAAGCACCAATAGGACAACGATTTTCACACAATCCAAAGTTTTGAGACTGAACAAACCCAAATCAAATCCTTAAACAGTCTCCTTCCCACAACAGAATTACAGATATTATTCATTTATGGATGGCGATGGCTGCGGCCACCTGATCATCCCCTAATTAAAATTATATTACAAAATAACTTTGTATTTGTTTTGATTGGAATATGACTCGCAGTCGAAACAGATATCTGGGGTATAGCTATGTTTGAACTATTTATAAACTAAGCCACCATTGACACATCTCTCCAATCTTCATGTTCTATTGTTAACGTAAAGGCGGTGTTTGACGGCTGCAACCCATAGTCACTGTTTTCTTCCTTTTATTACTGTTTTCTGTCACCTCTCTTTCTTCTTCTGGTTTATTACTCTTTCTTTGCCCTATAGCTTTTTACTATTTCATGGCTTGTTTAAGATACAAGAGCTGGACTTCTGTTCTGGGAATGCATTGGAGATGCTTGTCTGTGAAAGAAGAACAAGATACCGGAGAAACGGCGACCGGTTCTATTGTTTCTGACTCCACAGCTTTTCCTTTTGAGAAGGTGTTTCCGATTTGTGCAATGGGAGGGTTGGCGAAGCCCGACTTTGTTGCATCAGGTTCCAATGCCGGTGACCCTATTTGGGACGCCGTGAAAGAAGAGGCTAAGTTGGAGGTAGGCTACCCTTCTCGGTTTATAAATTGATGTTATCGATAATAATATATTCTTTCTGACTAAGCAGGTGTTTTAGAGTTGCTTAAATGATGAAGCAAATTTGTCAGGTTGCCTTTTCTGGGAATTCGGATTTTCTAAAGCTATCATTTTTATGTCATCTTTTGAAATCAAATGATAGATAGATAATACTTTGTAGACGGTACGTAGTTTTTCCAGATTTATTTGTTTATTTTTTAGTCTAAATTTTCTATGAATTGTATGCACTTCGTAGTCCCAAGAACATAACCACCCAATGGAAAGATAATCTTTCGATGTTACTTAGAACCTATAATCAGGTTTGCTGACAAAATCTGTGAAATCAGTTCAATTCTGGGGAATGAATTGATGACAGAACGTATAAAGAAACCATTCTTGAGCAAGTATTAGAAAATTGCTTTCTTCCTGTGCAAATTCTTATTGCATTTGAAGAATTAGGAATCTGCTATACTTGTCTGGCATGGAGAGATTCGTCTAGAGATGTTATTACATGAAACATGTAACTGGTTTTGTTTTCAGATTTTTGGGTGGTAGTAGTTTACTCAGTTTAGTTATAGTTAACATGTATACCATCCATCAAGCGCTGCAGGCAGAAAAGGAACCAATCCTTAGTAGCTTTCTGTATGCTAGCATCTTGTCGCATGACTGCTTGGAGAAATCATTAGCTTTTGTCCTCGCTAATCGACTCCAAAATCCTACCATGTTAGCCACACGATTGTTGGATATAATTTCTGATGTCATTATGCACGATAGAGCTATCCAGCATTCAATGCGCTTTGATTTGCAGGTAACTTCGTAGTGCATAAATACACATGTCCGCATAAGTTCTTCGATTGATGGGGAAACTGAACCTGCTTCCCATGTGTCAAAATCTTTTTTCCTTCTGTAGGCAATTAAAGACAGAGATCCTGCATGCCTGTCATATTGCTCAGCTCTATTGTACCTTAAGGTAATTCTGGCTGAATGTACTGAAGGATTTGATTTTGTATTTTGAGGGTCAGGGAATTAGCATTGGTAATTTTCGTTTGCATTGCATGACATGTTGGTACTGAACTACTGATACATATAGCGAATTCTCTCGTCATGTGACTAGTCTCTTTGTTCTTAGGGTTATCAATCACTGCAATCTTATCGAGTAGCTCATGTTCTCTGGAGTCAGGGACGTAAGATATTGGCCTTGGCATTGCAAAGCTGTATCAGTGAGGTCCTTACTACATGCAGCTGATCTTCTTGACGTCGTACATTAAACTATTATAGTGGTTAAAATACACCAGTAGTCAGTTTTATCACCGACTAATACTTCTACTATTATGTTTCTCAGGTTTTTGGAGTTGATATACATCCAGGTATAATACAGTAGTATCTTGTGTTATAGTCTGAAAAAGTGAGATATTACATATTTATGTGAACCAAATGTTGAATGTCTTAAGAAACATATTAGCATATAGATTTCTTGATACGTTTCAAATGTGAAGTGAATGGACGAGCTATTTATTCTTGGTGATTGCTGTTGCCTTTTCTCTGGTGTGTCAGAAGATGAAAGTATTCTCTCTAGATAGCATGCAATGTCTTCTCTTACCGTTTTCCTTTGTTATGCAGCTGCCAGAATTGGTGAGGGCATATTACTAGACCATGCAACCGGTTTGGTGATTGGAGAAACTGCGGTGGTTGGAAACAGAGTCTCATTGATGCATGTGAGCCAGCCTTATTATTTCCTTTCAGCATCCTACTGTAACATTGCAATTAATCTGATTGCCTTCATGCAAATTATGCTGTTATCTTCAATTGTTGGTAGCTATTTTTAGCTAAGTTCTAAATGATATAGGGTAAATATTCTTGTCCATGCCTCACAGCTTTCAATTCATATCTTTCCATTTCTAGTTGCTACAATAGAAATGCTATATTTTCTTATAGTATCCATTCCCTCCTTTTTTCTTTAGAATCCCCCTTGGACAAGCATTCCATGTGCACTGAAACTTTAATTGATCAATGACTGGATGGAATTTAAATGTACGTGCAAAATGACAAGCAATACATTAAGTAAAACTTTCATGGAAACAAGTAATGGATCAATGCTGTAATGGCTAATATCGCAAAACTTAACCTGTTAAAAAGGGTTACTTTATGCTCATAATCAAGTATGTTTGGCAGGGTGTAACTTTAGGAGGGACTGGAAAAGAGACGGGTGATCGCCATCCCAAAGTAGGTGATGGTGCCCTAATTGGAGCTTGCGCAACTGTGCTAGGAAATATAAAAATAGGTGGAGGAGCTATAGTTGCTGCCGGTTCTCTTGTATTGAAAGATATTCCCCCACATAGGTGAGACAATGATTAATCCTACTTATCGGCAATAGAATGTCTATGGTCTTCTAACTTGCTCATGTTGACATTCATGTCTTTTCTTCTCTTTTCCTTCTTCTTTTCTTGGTTCCGTTAAAGCATGGTGGCAGGAGGACCTGCAAAGGTGATTGGAATTTTGGATAAGAAAGCTCTTCTTTGACAAGGGAACGTGGTATGATAATGAGAAATTAGCTTCATTTCTCTGTTATCTTCTTCTTCTATTTTGAAATTTATTGTGCGCGTGGTTTTGATGTAGCCATGGATATATCTTGCACATCTGAAATAACACTTGCACTTCAATTTTGTTTTGAATCATAAATCAGGATAGCGTGTGTTAACATGCAGTGAGAGATTCTATTATGATGTCTTTTGGAAGATGACGTGAGAAGTTGATAGGAAGAAAACAGCAGTTGCAAGGAGGTTATATTAAATATTCATACAGTTCATTCTTTTTCAGACATGTAGCAATTAAGGAGGCTATTTTCTTCTCCAAGCAAGCTTGTTGGCTTTATTCCACCATTAGTAATACTTCCTCCAATTCATATTAAGTGTCGTTTTAGTACATTTTAATTATTCAAAATAAGTGTCATTCTTGACTTTGTATGCATGTTTATAATTTTACTTTCAAAATTAACCTTTAATTTCTCTTTTCATCTTAATTACACAGATCATAATTTCAAGACAATTTAATATGCAATTTCTCTCACATGTTAATTATTACAAATTACCTTTTCAATGCACTTCATCATGTTTTTTTTATTTGCTTCAAAACCTTTTAGTTCTCAACAACATTCATTTGTTTATTTAAATATAAAAGCTCTACACATAATCTACAAGCATAATCTACAAGCAAGAATTGAAAATGGGTGAGAAAGAAGCTTTTCCTTCCCATATACAGAAGTTGTCATAGATTGATGAAGTAGAAAAAAAGAAAGTAAAGGAGGGAGACAATGGAGTTGAGATGAAGGTTTTGGATTTTGATCTCAATAAATTTTATTATGAGGAAGGAGAACTTCATTCGAATAAGGAGATTCAACAAATAATATTGAAGATGCTGAGAAGATAAAGAGTTGCAGTGTTTAAATACATTGAAACTCTAAAAGTTGAAACATCGAAACTCTAAAAGCATTAATTACTTCATTCTCTTATCAACCATTTAAGATGCTGATCATGGTCTTATCAACCATTTATAACTTTACGGAGGTCACGAGGTAACTTTATGGGAGTATTAATAAGGGTATATCTATAATTTCATTAGCTTTCTTAATAAGCATGCATTTTTTTAAAACGACACTTATTATGAATCGGAGGGAATATATCAATAGCTCTCACTTACTTTAGTCTTCCATTCCGTGCAAGAAATGGAAATTCCTACGTGGAAACTTTTACTGAACCAGCCTCCATTAAAATATTCAGCCTCCATCTAAATATTTTAAGTCACTTTAGCTTTCGAAATATATGATATCATGAGTGTTAGTTTTTCACGCTCTAATAATATTAAGTCTTAATAGAATAATAACTATTAATAATTTAGAGATAATACATAAATGTAATATTAATTTTATAATTATAATCTCATCATAATTTTATGTGTAATGTATATATATTCCATGAACTTTATCATATACATCTAAATATGTATAAGATAAAGAGTCCTTTAAAATAATTATGTCACTAAACTACAATTAACCAATTGGTAGCATAAACTAACAATGTCTCATTTACACTAAGCTAATCGTTTAAGTATCTTTTACCATACCACTATATGGCGATCATGCTACTGTTGGGACAGTAGTTTCATGAGAAAATTCTTCAAGATTTTCGATAGTGAGCATTTGCTTAAATTTTATAAATTTCATTTTAATTATCATCATAATTAAGAGAAACTACCTAAATGCATACTTGTATCTTTGATTAGATCTTAACTCCTTTTATATGCCTGATAGCTCTAAGGTTTCACAATTACAAGGAACTATACCAAATTCATTAAATAACTTCTTAATAAAATTAATCATTTCTATTAAATAAAAAATGTATTTTGTCTTAATTAGCAATTAATGCTATATTGGAACTTTCCAATCTCAAAATAATATTATTCCAAGTAAAACATACCTTAATTAAACTTTACTTCTAAAGTTAATATCCATATAAATTTCGACCTAGATAGCAACTCATACATAAAATAATGGATATCTTTAATATTTTACAATTATCAGACATCTTAAATACTAAACACCTTTAGTATATTATCTATTTTCTTAGACTTAGAATAGGTCAAAGAAACTTTCATATGTATCTCTATAGATCTAATTCTCATAATTAGTTGTACCTTTACATATCTAATATGAATTGTTCTTTGACAATTATATCTTTAACAATTGAAAATATGAATTATTTGTTCTCTTTATGGCTAATATGTCTCTACATACTTTCACTAAAGAGGACATATATACTCCCATTAACCTTTATGTAAACATGATAAATTCACAATCATCTAAAAAAAACTTTTTGAAATTATTATGAAAATGAATCTTTCAACATCTTATAACCTTTCAGTTATACATCAAACATAACAACAAAGACATTAGTTCCAATTGAATGCATTGTTATGAGATTTGAACATTTTAAATTTTATTTTACTCCCATTACTTCTTGAGAACCATTCTCCTATAAGTATACATTAAAATAATCATTTTATTCATTATGTTTGTAAGATTATATCCAACCTTTTGGATATCTCATATTCTTTTATTATCTAATTTTGTTCTAAAATTATTGGATAGTAGATGCTTCAACTAAGCATCATATCTCAAAATTATAAATTTTAACTATTTTAAAGTCATATCATTTCATATCTAATATGAAATCTTGCTAATTGATTTGATTGAAACTTTCAAAGCTAAGTTGTTATACCAGGCATAAATATAAAAGAAATAAATATTGTATCATACAATATCTCATTTTACATTTTCCTCCTTACATAAATTCATACTATTATGAAATTTAATTATGGATATATTTATTAAAGAATCTTATTCCCCATATATGACTAAAAAATTTATATTTCACCACATTTTTCTTATTGAAGTGCTTTAGCACTATCAATGTCTAACTTCTACTTAGATTTAAATAATTTGAACTTCTCAAAAAATTTTAATCAATGTTTCATTAGTAATCTTATGAAATACAAGTATCATCCTTTAATGAATTATTATTACATTCAAGACATCACATGTATAAGATTTAATAATTTAATATCATCATCATACTTTCATCAAAAATTAATTTGGCTATTCTTCAACTTAACAAGTTTCATAAGATTATACAATTAATAATCAAAAGGATACATATATCTTTATATGTACCTTTATGGTTCTTATTATGGTGATTTATCTAATATGACATGAAAGGATAGTCTCAGTTATTAAACTTTGTATTCTTGCCATTTATATTAGGTATAAGAGTTTCCTTTGATCTGACATATATAAACTATTTGTACAAATTAGACCAACTACTTTTGCTCAATAATATATTTCTTATCTTTCATTGAACATTATTATTATGTTGAATCTAAATTCAGTATAAAAAAATTAAAAGCATAAACTATAAATGCATATGATCTTTATCATACAAGTATAGAAAAAAAATTCATGCAATAAATTTTCTTTTAAGGATAACTATTTTCATATCTAAGCCAATTCTTTCTATTGATGTCCATATTTATGTTTTTAATAGGCTAAATCAAATTTCCATCAAGGCATTATAACTTTCAACTCGACATCATGTAACCTTTTACTTTATGTTATCTTAGTGTTGACATACGTCTCACTTCTTGTCATTGAAGTTTATGAGATATTAATTAACTCAAAATGTTAATATATTTTTTCATTTATATAATACTAATATATATCTATAAGACTTTAATACCAAATTCTTAACAAGGATTAATAGTAAAATTGCATAATGGGCATGCAATTTTTCTACTTGACATTGAGAACTCTTCTTAAACTTAACTTTTTTCTAAGGAATTTTGTTCACTACTTTAATATCAACTATATTAAACCAAGTAAATTCTACTCAAAACAAATTATACATGTAAGAAAAGGAAGTAATTAGTTATATGTTATAACAGTTAAATACGATTGGGACTTTAAATATATATTTAGTTACTCCTAATATTTTATTCGAGCCCTCACAACTATTTGGAAAGATTAATCTCTCTAGTGGTTTAGGATACCATTCAAATTTATTTGATCTTGAGTTTGCTTAATAAACCAACAAAACTTAAATTGGGTAGATAACAACTTTATCAATCACATCTCTTATGACTCCAAAATCCGTTAGGTGTTAACTCTTGTCAAAATATATCTTATATATTATTCATCACCCTACCTTTAAATTCAACTGGTCATCAGTTTACTCATCCAAATCGAGCACAACATTAGTGGCTGATAAGATCAAATTATCCAGATGCAATCATTACAAACACTATAGGTCCAGTTGAAGAACTACGCATAGGTGTGGTTTCCTTAATTTAACCATCTTAATGAGGCATTGAATATTGCAAAGATGATCAGGAAAGCAATAAACCAACAATAAAGAAACAAAAACTAGCACTAGTCGTGAGTCATCATTTCTTCTCAGCCTCAACATACTTAAACCTCTAAATAACCTGAGTAAGATTCTCAATCAATATAGTATTTTCCCTATTTCCATTCCAAGTATTTACTTTCCATAACACAAATTCATTATCAATTTTGTTACTCTCTTTAGAAGTCGTAACCTACCCAAGAATAGCTCCCTAATCACTGCAAAAATGAATTTGTTTCAATGGTGGCATCATCTTTCTTAACAAAGAGAGTTAGGTGACAGGAAAACTTATTGGCGAAGAGGAGATATGATTTCATTAAAGGAAGTAATCTTGTGGATGAGAATGTAAAATTATGGAGAAAAGAGAAGGAGTCATCACGATAAGACTATCTCTCTCTCTTAAATCTTCCTTTCTTCTCTCATATTCTTTCTCTATCTTCTTTTTATTTAAACATTATTTTGTATGTGGTTCAGTCTGATTTTGCTGAGGCTGGGCGCCGTTGTTTGGATCTATAAGTTCGGTTAGCTTCAGCCAAGAAATACCTGCAAAAACAATAAAGGCACACCGGGGGTTGATCGCCGATAGGCCCCTCCGATGCCTAAGTTAGTTCTTTGGTGATAGTTGCTGTGGCTGTGAATAGAGAGTATTAGGATTTTTTAGTGTCATACCTGCGTCATGATGAGGTAGTGAATTTATATAGTGAATACCTGCTAGGGTTAGTCAACATCTGAGAATGGGTCGATCAGCCCGCGTGCCGTTCTAAGGTTGGGCTTGGGTCTAGCACGACCGACCCAACCATAAGCCCCCTACTCCTCGAGTCCAATTAGGGAGAAGGATCGATGGAGTACATAAGGCTTGTGCGGCTCGTCTGCATGATAGCTCATGATAGGCTCGAATGGTCGGACTTCGACGTCTAGTCAGAGCGCTAGGTTTAATCGTTACTTACGGCACGTGTCTTCTGACAGATTTTCAAAATTTGAAATGGAGCGTTGCGTCCTTTCAACTACTGCACCGCTCCGGATATCTGACAACCCTAATTCGCCATGGCTCAGATTTTGCCACGCATCCAACTTCGATTGGTGCGCCCGTTCAGTTGATCTTTGTGATAAATGCTTGGAATCGACAAATTTCCTTCACGAGTATTTGATTCTCCAGCCTCTGTTCTCTCTATTCTTCATCCTTTTGCCTGTAGTCATCGGAACTTCCTTTTCACCGCCGTCCATATTCCAAACTTCAGTCGCTAAACTAGGTACGTCCTCTCACCTCTCCTCATCCTATAAACTTACTTTTTGTAGTCATGTCGTCAACTAGCCTTAGGGGTGAGTTTAGACGTAGGGATGAAACCACCTCCTCCTCCTCTTCTTCATCATCTCTTCGCCGATCTTCATCGCAAATGTCTTCGGGGCATAACGAAGAATTAGATACGGCCCAGAAAGAGCTCCACTGGGAACTGGCCGCCCAAAAGTGCTTTACAAATTGTCGGGCCGCTTGAAAGAGCGGCGGAAGCGATGGAGGTGCCAGTGGCAGGAGGAAATGAAGCGTCGGACGCAGAGAAAAATAAAGAAGTCTCAGTGAGTGACCGAAAAGATGGGCAAGTCGTTGAAGAGCCATCGAGCTACCGATCGACGATGATCAAAAAGGAATTGAACCGCTCGGTCATAAAAAATAATATCCCTTCGTCCGGGGGACCCAGGTTGACCGGCAAGAACGAGCAGATTATAGCAATATGGGAGGCTATTTTGCTGATTCAGACAGCTTTTTCTCGATCGGTGGTATGAGGCTTCCATATGCCCAGATCATCGATGAGATATGCTGCGCTTATACATTAATGCCGAGCCAAATCCCCCCAAATGGTTGGAGGTTCATCAACGGTCTCCCCCTGTTGTGCCATTATTCGGGTGTCCCTTATCGATCGGTATTCTGTGACATTTTTTGAGAATGAATCAAAGCTCAAGCATCGGGGCCGAGATCTCTCATCTCCAGTATAAAGATGCAAGGTATCGTCCTGCTGGAACAGCTTCGACAGTCAAGGCTGGAAAGATGAAGTACTTCTTTGTGAGGCCCCTGGGATCAACCTTTGAGTCCAGGCAGTGGAGATATCCCCTGACCGAGCAATGGAATGACACTTCTAATTAGGGATGGCAACGGGGCGGGTATGGGGCGAGTATGCCATCCCCCGTACCCGCCCCATGAACC
>JANIHZ010000208.1:44821349-44841620 GCA_027478365.1 Erythroxylum rufum | reverse complement strand
TGGCGAGAAAAGTCATGGCTCACAGGTCGGTCAGCTGGGACTTTTGGGATGACCTAGATAGATCTGTTGTTTTCCTCTTCCTTGTAGCACTTTGTACTAGGTTTTTGGGATTTATGTACAGACAGTGCAAGATGTCAGACGTGTAAATAGTTTGATTTTGATAAATGAAATGAGGAAAAAGTTGGTTTCAAAACACTGTGTATTTTTATATTGATACTTTATTATGATGCCATGTGAAGTATTTGTAGTAATTGTTCGTAGCTCACCCTTAATGTAGGATATGTACTGGAATGACCTGTGGGCGTCCCGGTGTGAACCCTGCGGTAAGGGGGCACTACAGACAATTAGATAAAAAAAAAGTGAAAAATGTAAGATCTATTATAGGTGGTAATATTATCAAAAATATGATAAATTAGGACAATATATAGGTTCATTTGTAAAGTTTCTCGAGAAACATGACATATGTGCACAATATACTATGTCAGACACACCTCAATAAAATGGAATGTTAGAAAGGTAGATATGGATAGAAGTATGATGAGTAATTCTTCATTAACTAAAACCTTGTGGATACATGTACTTAAAACTACAATGTATTGGCTGAATAGGATTCCTAGAAAGGCAGTACCTAAAATTGCTTTTGAGTTATGGCTGAATGAAACCTAGTTTGAGGCATTTGTATATTTGGGATTGTCCAACAGAAGCACGAGCTTATAATCCACAAGAAAAGAAATTAAATTCTTGAATAGTCAGTAGTTACTTTATTAGTTACCTAGAGAAATCTGAAGGGATAAGTTTTACTGTCCTAACCATAGTCTAAGAATTGTTGAAATAGTTAATGTCAAGTTCATTGAAAATGGTGAAATTAGTGGGAATGTTGAAAAATATGTTGTGGATATTAGTGAAATAAGGATTGATGTTGCATTATTCATAAATGTTCCAATTTCCACATCTACACCAAATGTTGATCCAGTATTATAAGAACAAAATAATTCTGGATAAGATTTGGATGAAATAGCATCTCATAAAGAAACTAACTGACAACCAACTAATTTTAAAAAACCTGTAAGACTAAGGACATCAATTATTCCTAATGACTATGTGATTTATTTGCAAGAGTTATAATTTGATTATGGCATTAATAATGAACCTATATTATTTTCACAAGCCATAGAAAGTGATAAGTCTGATCACTGGATTGATGCTATAAAAGATGAGTTAAATTCAATGGCATAAAATAATGACTAGGACTTCTTTGATTTGCCAGAAGGATCTAAGTGAGTCATATGCAAATGGGTCTTTCAAACCAAACTTGACTCAAATGGAAATATTGAACAGTACTAAGCCTGACTTGTTGCTAAACTTGTTGCCAAATGTTATGCTCAAAAGGATAGCTTTGATTATGAATAGACTTTTTCACTTGCCTCAAAGAAAGCCTCATTAAAAATAAACATGGCATTAATGGATCAGTTTGATTTAGAGCTACATCAAATGGATGTGAAAACAACCTTTCTGAATGGCAATCTTGAGGAGGAAGTTTATATGGATCAAATTGAAGGTTCTTTTGTAGAAGAAAAGGGTCATATGGTGTGCAAACTTAAGAAATCAATATATGGACTTAAATAAGCTTTCCAACAATGGTATATTAAGTTTAATGATACTATAATATCTTTTGTTTTTCAAGAAAATATTGTCGATTGTTGTATCTACCCAAAGATCAATGAGAGTAAGTTTATATTTCTAGTTCTATATGTTGATAATATTATGGTTGTTGCTAATGATTTGGACATATTGTATAAGATTAAAGATTTTCTCTTTAATAATTTTGAAATAAAAGTTATAGAAGAGGCATCTTATGTAATAGGAACTTCAATATTTCAAAATAGATCACAAAGAATAGTAGGGTTGTCTCATAAAGACTATATTGAAAGAATTATTGTGAGATTTAATATGAACAAATGTATAGCAAGGATTGTCTCAATGTAAAAAGGGGATAATTTTAGTCTTATGTAATAACCAAAGAATGATGCGGAATATATACAAATGGAATTTATTCATATGCTTTTATTATTAGCAGTCTGATGTATTTGCAAATATCTATGACAGCTGATATCAACTTTATGATTGGAATGCTAGGCAAATATCAAAGTAATCCTAGTATAGACCACTAAAAAGCTACAAAGAAAATCTTAAGGTATCTTCAAAGAACTAAGGACTATATGCTCATGTATAGAAGATCAAATCCATTAAAAGTAATTGGATATTCAGATTCAGATTTTGTTGGATGCATTGACAGTGAAAAAATTAACGTTTGGCTATTTGTTTCTACTAACAGAAGGAGCAATTTCATGGAAAAGTGTTAAACAATCTGTCATTGCTTCATCCACTATGAAGGTAGAATTTGTAGCTTATTTGAGGCCATAATATATGCCTTATGGTTGCAAAACTTTATTTTAGGGCTTAGGATTATTGACACCGTTACTAAGTCGTTGAAAATTTATTGTGACAATTCTACATCAATTTTCTTCTCCAAGAATAACAAGGACTCTAGAGGTGCTAAACATATAGAGAGGAAGTTTATAAACAAAGATTATGTATTGAACATATCAAGGCAAATCTTATGATTGTAGATCCCTTAACTAAAGGCCTTCTACCAAATATATTTAAGTAGCACGTTCAAGGAATGAGCCTCGGTTATATTGATGATTGTTTTTTGAAGACTTTTGGACACTCTTAAGCTCAATAAAGTTTCTAATTGACAATTTCTTATTTATTATGAATGTGCACATGTAACTATTATTAAATAAGAAATAAAATTGTCTATAAGACATTAATATAGACCTTTACGATATTTATATATCAATTATGTTACCTAGCTTGATAAATTACAAGTGTTATGGTATATGGAATGAAGTATGCAATATTGAAGTGTATGATCGTTATGACCTGCATTTTGTGGTTTATTGTGTTGAGGTAAATTATGAAGATATTAAGAGATTTATTTGTGCATGTTTAATGTTTACACTATTAAAAAAAGTCTAAAGTATCAAGCCAAGTGGGAGACTATAAGAATGTGGCCCGATTAGTGGCCATGTTCTAAATATATTAATAATGATATTAATATAGTTAAAGAGTCCTAATTGGACCATATTTCCTAATTAATAGTGGAATGAATCTCAACTGTTTGTTTTGGTCACTTGGCAAACATACCAGATTAAAAATTATTGATCATCTCTCTACTAATTAAGGTTATAGATAGTTTTTCATTAAGTTTTTATAGCCACTAACGAGTTGAGAAATAGAAACTAATTTTACTTAGAACACCATGAATTTTCTTAATCTCTTTATGATGATGACATCTTTCGCATTAGGTACACAATATTATTCTCTTATAATTTGAATAAATTGTTTATTCAAGATCTTAATGTTATGAATGTTGATTTTAATTTATGTTATAAAAATTATATTTTTACTAGTTCCATCCATGTCCTCTCTGAACAGATGGTTAATGAACTTAAAGCCTCTAAATCAAGCATTAAAGAAATCTAACTATATAGAGCTGAAACGCACAAGGGAAGACATCTGGCCATATAATATTAATTTAAAGAGAACATGAAGCTTTCACATGTTCCCTCGTTGAGTTATATATGATCCTTAAGGAAAATTATAACTATGTAGATTGGTGGATTGACTCCATTAGTTTCAAATATGGAGTCCGTCACCTTGATATTCCTTTGAGGAAAGAACACCTCGTCTTCTATCTTTGATTTACCATTGTAAGTGGTGTGATTAGGTTTGGGAATCGTCAACACTGCCTTCAATGAATGTGAATGCCTCGACAACAATAATATTCTCTGTCGACTCAATAAGGATAACTTCCTAGTCCACCAATGCATTTCTCTTACTCTTTTTAGTTAGGCAACATTGACCTTGTTTATTAAGATGATCATATTCACGTTTGCATCCATAAAAAACCTGTAAAGTGGTTAGAAACCTAAAATAACATCAACTTCTAACGAAACCTCTCTCTTTAACATTGCATTCTAAGGGGCAGGGTTAAATTGCTTTTCCAAAATAATCTTGGACTAATGTTCCAATCTTTTGTTAAAATAAGGTTTTATGTCCCCTCTTGTAGACCTAAAACTCCAATTGTTTATGAGTTCCCAGGGGAGAGATTAAATATTTATAGATAGGCCGAATTTGGTGTATATAGCGAAACAACGTTATGAATGGCTCATATGTCTCCAAAGTGGCAAGCCAATTGAAGTCGGCTATAATGTCCTAGGAATTGGGATGCAATTGGCTAGAGAACGAACTTATATCCTTGACGATACTCTTGACCATATCATGAAATGAGAGCCTCGTACAATTTGAAAAATGTCATAATAGGCACTGATTTCCCCAAACCTGAGAAAGAACGTCCTTTTCAATTACTCACACGGTTATATCATAGGATGTTATATTTAATGGGTGTACTTCTTTCCTGGTATTTGTCAGCAGCTAGATATTTAAGGCCATTTTACCACGTTCCCTTCTCTCCTCAGGTCTACCTACATTATTGGAAGAAGTTCTAGACGTGGTCAAGAAAATCTTGTTAGTGAGTATATAAAATCAATTAAGTTGACCTCACATAATAGCTTAAGTTATTATAGTGAAACGGTCACTTAACATGATATCAGAGCCTTTGTGATTAAGTTGTCGTGAGTTCAAATCCTACCACTCACCTATTATTTAGCATAAGGTAGAGTGAACATGTGCAAGTTTCAAGCCCAAAAGGCTTTCACTTGAGGGGGTGTGTTAATAAATATATAAAACCAATTAAATTGACCTCACACAATAACTTAAACTACTATGGTGAAACGATCACTTAACAGACCTGAGCTACTCACGGGCTCGCTACTGCTAGAACGAGACATGATTAAACGTATCTTGGGAGATAAATTGGAAGGGGAGCTACAAAAGGAAGGAGCACTCGCAGATTATACAAACTGATAAGTGGCTCCGTTAACTCACTTATAAGTCACATGCCACAGGCTTGTCTCATATTAGAGGTCATTTCCAGGTTACATACTATATATATATATATAGTATAAAATCAAAGCAAAATTAGTGGCATGTATTGTGTCGAGAACATTAGTCTCTATCAAGACTCGGGGTGGCAAATGATGTCCACTAGCTTTTTTTTTTTTTTTGACGAGATGATGTCCACTAGCTTATTCCATCTTATGCCAAACTTTAAAATGACACCAGATTCCCTACACCTAACACTCCATTTTAACACAATTTTGTGCAAAAAATGACGTCATTATATGTTTATTTATAACCAAAATAACGTCGTTTTTAGTATGGAATAGAGTTAAAATAGGATATTGGATACTGAAAATCTAAACCCCTCAAAACTGGCCACAATCTTGGGTCAAACCCAATGTATACCCACAATTTTGGTTAAGGACATGTCATTCCGTCTCACTCATGTTAAGATTTACCTATGATATGGCTCGCCTCATAATGCAAAAGTATGAAACAAGATTCATCTTGCATCTCCGAATCCCTATTATTCACTTGTTACTAAAATCTCCAACGTAATTACACGTTAACATATTGTATTCTCCAAATTAGATTTGTAGCATAAGCTGCTCGGGATGTTTCTCAGCTCTAACTTGAGGGGCCTGAAGTTGATAAGGCATCAAGTATTCTTTTTGTATCACTATATATATACAACGTATGAAATAACTAGTTTTACATTTGAAAATGACTAAAACGCCCTTGAGAAAAGGACTGAATGTCAGTCGAGCTCCGAAGCCAAAAACTTCTGCATATTGCGGCAAAAATTCAGATTTTCTTTAGTAATCTCAATTATTTACCTGCCACCTTCTGATAATGGATTAAAAAAACTCAGGAATTGGTTCTTTAGTCTTCGCTTCAATTAAACTTTCTTCATTTTTGACTTTCTTTCCTAAATTTGTCTAATGTCTGATTGCCAGAGTTACATGAGAGTAATTTTGCAGAGATGTCAGATGATAAGGAGGTAAGGTGATGTTGGGATGTTGAGCACGAGGAGTTTGAACAATTGCTTATTTAGATCAAGGTTTCAAAATGAAATCTTCAAGTCTCGTTTTTGAGGGATTGAAGAGTGATGAATCACCACACTGTAACGTAACTTAAAGAAACAGAGAAGAGAAGTACAAACAAATAACCAGCAGCGAACGATTCCTCTGTTTTCTATTTAACCCAACAGTGAAATACAAGGTTCTTAGGGAAGATAACAAGATGAAGAGCAATGAAAATAACAGAGAGAATATCAGAGAAGGAGATGAGAAACAAGGAGAATTGGGTGAGAGAAAGAACTACAATCTGCATAACCATTTTTCCATCCTCTATTCTAGTGCCTAGCTCCCGTTTTATACTCCAATTGTGTCTGCTTCCTTCATTGCAACGTGGCACCCTCCTTGGGCTGACTACATTGATGGGCTCAAACATGTTCATAACACACACGAAGTAGACGATGGTGATCAAACAACTGATGATGTGAAGAAGGTTTATGGGAGAATTGAAGGTCTGAATAAGGAACTCACCCATTCACCATTTATTTCTTTTTAACAAACTTCACACGTTCACGATTTGTTCTCTCTCTTGTTTTTGTTATTGCTTGTGACCAAAGAACTCCTTTTCATGCTTTTCTTCTGGGAGTTTGGTGGGTGATTGTCAAAATTTGAATCTCACAAACGCCAAAATACGTCATCCACTTCATAACTCACCCTGAAAGTTCCAAGCCGCCATGTTTAATGTTCCACAAGAAGAGACCTTTAGCCAGATCTTATTCAAAAGAATCTCACAGTTGTTTCTCTAAGGTTAACAGAAGTGAGAGCAATGAACCGTGTGATAAAACCACCATTTTCAATGCCAACAAAGAACTCCATGATCGAATTTATTGCATCACCTTAGCAAATTGAACTTCCATAACAAAAACTAACATGATCACATGGAAATCGCCCACGAAATGCAATCAGAAAAGCAATTGCCACCAACCATTGAGTTGAGATCAGAAGGAAAAAGCAGAAATTCTAGGTGTTAAAATAAGCCTGATAACAGTAACAATAATAACTGCTGTGTAGAAACCCGATATAGGATCTTTGCAGTCCAATGGAATGTAGATGTTGTTCAAAGCAATGTTTCTGTTTCAAGTATGCCTTGCCTGGAAATCCTTCATGAAAGCAACCAGCTTCTCCACCCCAGCTAAAGGCATGGCATTGTAAATACTCGCTCGCATGCCCCCCACCGACCTGTGACCCTTAAGCTGCACCATCTTCTCCTTAGCAGCTTCTTTGATAAACTCAGCTTCCATGTCAGACTTCTCAAGTGTAAAAGGAACATTCATCAGCGACCTCAAAGACCTGTCAACAGGGCACCTGTAGAAACCATTACTCTCATCAATTGCATTGTACAGCAGCTCTGCCTTCTTCTTGTTCTTCTTCTCTACCTCCTTCAATCCACCTTGGGCCAAAAGATCCTCAAACACCAACCCACACATGTAAATGCAAAAACAAGGAGGAGTATTATAAAGCGAGTTGTTATCTACATGAGTCTTGTAGTCCAACATCACTGGTGTGATCTCTTGAGCATTCCCGATCAGACCTTTCCTAACAATCACGATTGTAACCCCAGATGGCCCTACGTTCTTCTGAGCACCAGCATAGATCAGACCAAACTTGGTAACGTCCACAGGCTTGGAACAGAAATTGGAAGACATATCAGCTATCAGGAGCCCATTTCTTGGAGTTGGGTAATCCTTAAACTCAACCCCATGTATGGTCTCATTTGCACAAATATGCAAATACTTGGCATCTGGGCTCTGTTCCAAACCGTCAAAAGACGGTATCTTTGTGTACTTCCGTGATTTTCCAGACCAAATCACCTTAGGCTTGCAATATTTCTGTGCTTCCTTGAATGCCTTATCTCCCCACGACCCAGTAACCAAATAATCAACAGGATCATCGGGTTTGCACAGATTCAAAGGGATCGCAGCGAACTGAGTGGTGGCCCCGCCTTGGAGAAACAGAACAGCGTAATCTTCTGGGATATTCAAAAGAGCTCGAAGATCGGACTCAGCCTTTTGAATAATCGAAAGAAACTCCTTTCATCTGTGGCTCATTTCCATGACACTCATGCCCGATCCGTGACAGTGATAGAGCTCGTCTTGGGCCTTTTTGATGACGCATGCAGGCAAAGTGGCGGGACCCGCCGCGAAGTTGAAAACGCGATCGCCGGAGCCTTGTGTCTGAGCTTGGAATGATGTCGTCGGGGCTGTTGATGTGGCGGCGCATCTGATGGAAAAAGGTTTAATCTTGGCGGTGAAATGGGGGAAAGAGGCCGAGCCTGAGGTGACGTTGGGTACGGAGAGGTGGTTTCGATTAGGGTTTTGGAGGCAGAATTTGACGTTGGAGTGAGCTTCGCAGCCATTGTTGGACAGAAAGAGGAGAGAGGAGCTTGTGTTGGGAATGATAATGAATGCAAAAAGATCCGAAAATAAAGGGAAATATATTAGACAGAGAGAGAGTGAGAGAGAGTTGGAAATAGCCGGTGAAGGATGCAATGCTACATCCAGACAACAACCTTTTTAACTCAAAATTAATTCATTGGTTCGTGTTCTCGGCATATTTATGTTGTCATTTATGTGCATCGCCCAAACCCCCAGTCTCTCTGATTTGCATTGTCCAAGTCTCCAAGTCCCCCTCTTTCAACCCTCAGAATCGCACAACAAAACTTGGTATTTTGTCACAATCATACGGCTTTTATGACCAAAATCAACAGAAAAAGAGAGAGAAAACTCAATCTAATTGAATTAAGCTGTGGAGGCTACTACATACAGGGTTCACCAGATTAATATCCAACTCTGACCTAAAAGTTGCTGAGTTATTGTGTGCAACTCCACCAACTATGTCATGTAAAGTCAGTACACAAGCTGTACACATTTCCGGACTCGGTTGTTAAACTTTGGTTTCTAACAGGAAAGCTGCCGGTTCCAATCTTGACGCATGCCCAAACTTGGATGTATTGTACTTTCTGTATACCCCAGTAAGTTTCCCTATTGCCGCCTTCTGATGAAATCCAACCATTAGTCTTGAACACTCTCTGTCACATTGAAAGAGAGTATAGTTAAGCAGTATTTTCTTTGATCAAGTACGAAACACGTTTGCCATAAAGGAGACGAACAGGGAAGGGAGAAGAAAACTTACAGGAGCTGTTCTTCTGAGTATTTAGTATGCCACTCGCAGGTCCTACTCCACTGCTTGAAACCGTAGAGAGTGCACTGAGCAGTGTAAATAGCTGAGGCGGCTAACAAAGATGGAGGAAACTTGAGCATCTCATATTCTACAAGGGAAAGCTCAATGAAGAAGAAGGACATTTGCTCGAGCTGCATTTGTATCAGAGCTGCATAAATTTAGATACTTTCCAGAGAAGAAGATTCACCCATGACTTACCCTACTCGAATGGAGGTTATACATGAAAGGATTTTTACAAACCTTCTTATCAGAATGAGCAGCCTTTAGAAACCTTTGCATAAACACATATTGTGTTGGCAATGACATATTAAATTGTAATTTGTTAAGGATCAGATTTTCCTGCAAGGAACAAAAACTTACTTGTTAAGTGAAGTTAGGATTTTATTGGACAGAGAGGAAAATTCAAACACTAAGAAAAAGGTTACCATTTCAAGAACTTCTTTCCTGGTATATGCTTTATCTGCTATAAGAATCAGATCTCCCACTACTGGAACAGAAACCTCCTCATACTTGCATGCTAAGAGCATAGCAACTAAGCCAACTAACTGAACGTTCTTCCTTACCACCGCCTGTTGGGACAAAAATCTGTCAATAAGATTGACAGTTAAAAACAATGTCTCCTTCATTAGGTCAAACTTGTCATGAACCTGTTGATTCAACCAAGAAATTAGTGATGGAACTTAAAGAAACAGGACAGCCATTTCATTTTAAACAGGACAGCCATTTCATAGTGGTTTGTAAGAAATGTAAGGATCATATCATGAATAGTTTCAGGCATATTGTTGAAAAGGAACTTCAGAATCACCTCAATAAGCCAGTCAATCAATATAGCTCTCATCTTCTCATTGATATCAAACTGCTGTGCCATATATGTTGGTGGGACACAACTAAAATTCTGCAAGGATTAATTGTTGCATTAGAAACAACTTTAATTAAAGAAGCTGGGCATGCTATTTGAATTAATAAGGGGATCAAATTTCTTAGTTGAGATAGACCAAGAATGCTTTTAGTTGGTGTATATATATATACGTACAAGTTCATACTAGATTATCTTGCTTATTAAGGCATTATGTTAAGCAACCGAAATTGAACTTTTTCCTTATTCATGCATGTAAGATTGTTTTATAACATAATTCCCTTCTCAGCACTGTGTTAAAGAGTTCTTAGTTCTGATTACCTCAATTCTTCTGTAATGGGCATACAGATCTTCTACATAATCAACAACCGACAGTGGATTCTTTCCATCACAACCATCAATATCCAGAATGGGTTCTTCAATTATATCCTCCATTTCAATCTCCTCCTAGAAAGTTTGCGTCATCCATTTAAAGTTCCGGTATTTGGAATTAAGATATTGCCATGAGAACTGGTGGTTTATTTGAGAGAAAGATCGAATACCGTTTGATCCACTTCACGAGGGCTTGCTTCTGTGTGTTCTAAAAACATTGGTTCTGAACAGTCTGTCGGTTCCTTATTATCTTCAACATCTATGAATATACAGTCTCCAAACACATTGCTGCTTGGAGCCGATTGCTTCTGTTTCTTAATTTCCTGTTAAAGAGATACAAGAATTTACTTATGCTGCCCCTTATTGAGAAAGAAATTTTGAGCTACTCCTCAAATAGAACAGAACATACCTTGGGAAAATCCATATTCGTGCCTGACAATTGTGCGGCAAAGTTCCTGACATGACAAATGAATATTAGTAGAGTCATTCAGAAAAGGGTTATATAAGAACTGAAGAGGTACAACATTCATGCTTTATCTCGGACTCAATTACTTCTTGTTTAGTTGTTTTCTACATCTGAGGATGAAATTTGAATTTTATTTCTTTCTTTTTTCTCTTTTGCTGCCCCCCTTACCCTTTCAGCAGACAAAGAAGATGAAAGGGGAAACATAAGGAAAAGAGGTCCATGACCATCTCAAACCTTGTAATTGGTCGGTGCACAGGATTGGTTGGGTTCGATTGACAGGATCTATGATTCCTGAGCAGGAGAAAGCAAAATTTGTGTCAAAATTTTAAGAAGTATACTATCTTGGAACTTCACATTTAATTAGTATCAAGAAAATTACTCTGAAAATCCGCTCTTGTTGACAACAGGAGGGCCTCCTTCTACTCCCACAACATTCTGACTTAACATGCTTAAAACTCTTCTGTTGTGCCTAATCTCTTGTCCGAACTTTCTGCTGCCCATCTCTAGACCTCCAACTATATTGAGAAGTAAACACGTAACCATATTAGTTGACAAGGAAAACGGCAAAAGAACTCAACAATGCCTCAGATTATCATACGTTTTCTACCTGGGAAATTTGCGGGTTTGATGATGTTCGGATTGTTCTCATCAGATACATTCATATTTTTTTTGCAAGAAACCAAAAAAAAAGGTATCTTCAACAAAATAACCGAACAAATCAAACACCAAAAACACCCAATGAGAATCTACAGAACAGTTCACCCAATGAGCATCTACAGAACAGTTTAGTGTGGGGGTAGGTGAGGAGGTGGCAGCATTTAAAGGAGGAGGCTTAAAACCAGACAGTGAAATGGAAGGAGGTGTGTGTGTGTAAACGCTAGTAAAGGAAGACGACTTAAAAGAAGGGGCATGTGCCTAGAGTCTAGTAGCTTTCCTTTTTTTTTTTCCTCTACTCTTTGTGTGTTTCTAATTAGTTTAAAAACAACGGCTAGTGAATATGTGACCGTTGGGGCGGCGACTCTCGACTCTCGACTCTTCTTGCGTGTCCTAGGTAGCTAGCAACGGTCAGTTTTATGGTTGGCATGTGGTGGTGTTTTTTTCCTGCTCCCATCATATATTCCTATTGGCTTGCTTCTGCTGCCGCTCCTATGCGCTCTTCCCCACTCTTGGCATTTGTGGGCCTCAGTCCTGATGATTCTGAGGAACTCATAATTCATTGCATGTTTTGTCTTTTCTTTTTTTGGATAATAAATACTAAATATGTCAATGAAATACGCCTCTTAGCTCGCACTTCAGACAAAAATGTTAATCCAAGTTAACATTCAGAAATTTCCTATCATTGGATGTACTGAAATGCTTTCGAATACTACAGGATTTTGAGTAATTAATAAAGGAAAAAGGACGCCTTAGCGAACGTGAAGTGCTCATTTCTGGATTAATCAACCGACAATCTCAGTTTCTTAACCCTTTTCTTTTGAAAAAAAAAATCTCAGTTTCTTAACTTTAGTATACAGATTGTTGCATCCTTTCTTGCACCGGAGAGGACTAAAAATGGAATGCTGCTCGTTCATACCCTCCCCAGTATCCTACCTTTTTAGTGGTTTTTAACTATGATTGTCTCAAACAGCGTAATTGACAATTCAACAGTTGTTGATGTTTCCTATAACAAGCTAGTGTACATTAACAATTCACTCAAGTCGGGGGAGAGCTGCTGCAATTTTGAGTGCTTGGCACATGGAGGAAAAGAGAGTTATCAGTCCTTTCTTAATTATACATGAATGCCATCTTTTTTTCAGTGGCATCATTTGACGAGACTAGATAGCCAAGGCCGATGGTTTTTCTTCTTCTTCGTCACCTCCTGCAATAAAGAGTGATCTTTCTTCTCCCCCAACTTCATTTTCTCTTCCTCGCTCAAATTATGCTTCTCGCATGACTTCTTATGCTACCTTGCATGATCCTGATATATCCCACCTAAAGGATTATGGATTGAAGTGTATTTTATTATTTTATGAACTCTGAATTTATACAAGTATGTGGGAGTATTCTAAGATATTTGAGTGCCTAAACTTAAGCTATATCTACAGTTACAAATCTATATAGTTGACAACTTTAATTAGGAGATTACAAGAATATTCTGTGCAGATATGAGGGCTTCATCTATAGGCTCTGTTACGGCCCCTCAAGCTAGCGGACGTTTGCGTAGCCCAAGCTTGATCTTGAGCTCGAGGAAGCACAGATGAGGAAGTGGTTTCGTTAGGGTATCAGCCAATGACGGAGGCACATGGGGCCCAGTGGTGCACTGGGCCTCCCAAGATTATTAAATATTATATATATATATCAGGACGGAGTTATTTAGGAAATAGTGGTGCACTGGGCCCCCAAAATTTAAAAAAATTAAATATTTGGACCTGCTTATCTTAAATTCCTGATTCTGTCACTGGTATCAGCAGTTTGGTCGTCGGCGGAGATATGGGAGACTCGAAGGGCACCGGACTGAACTTGTTCCTTGACAAAGTGAAAATTGATGGCTAAGTGCTTCATTCGTGAATGAAACACCGGATTTGAGCTTAGTTATGTCGCCTCAACATTGTCGCAATATATCACTAGTGATTGTGAAGGGGTTTTATTGAGTTCAGCGAGTAGATTGCAAACTCAATTCAATTCAGCAGCGGTGTTGGCCACAGATATGTATTCAGCCTCGGTGGATAAGCGAGCTACTGATTTTTGCTTCTTTGAACTCCAGGAGATAGGTTTGCACCCTAAGTAAATGATGAATGCTCCAGTTGATTGATAATCAGTTTTGTTGCCACCCCAGTCAGCATTAGAGTATGCTTGGAGCGAAGAATCGTGGCTTTGTTGGCAAAGGCATGAAGGCTGGTGCTTGATCGACGATAGAGTTGTATGCCATCATCAGCGGTCCCAACCAAATAGCGAATGAGACGCTTTACAGCAACCCAATGATCGGATGTTGGGCAATGATTGAATTGGGAGAGTTTATTAACAGCAAACGCAACATCAGGCCGAGTCAAAAGGAGGTACTGTAGACTTCCTACTATCTTTCTGTATTCAGATGGGTCACTGAGTGGTGTTCCTGAGTTTAGGGCTAGAGGTGGATGACTTGCCATAGGTGTAACAACTGATTTAGCCTTTGCCATTTTTGTGTGCTCTAATAAGTCAAGGATATACTTCTATTGTGAAAGAATTATGCCCTCACTATTTGGAATAACTTCTATGCCCAAAAAATAGTGTAGTGACCCTAGATCTTTTATAGAAAACTTGTTGGCCAAAATAGCAACATAGTTGTCTATAAGTTATGAATTGCTATCATCCACATAAACCACAAGGATAAGAGTACCTTTAGGTGACTGCTGAATGAACAATGATGCATCTGAGTATGAATTCCGAAAACCTATTTGTAGTAGAAATTGTTTTAAGGCTTGGTACTATGCCCTTGGTGCTTGTTTCAAGCCATAAATGGCTTTTTGAAGATGACATACATAGTTAGGTCAATTAGCATCTTTGAAACCTGTGGGCTATGTCATGAAAACAATTTTCTGTGAGTGGTCCTCGTAGAAAAAGTATTGTTTACATCCAATTGCTTTAATGGCCAGCCATTTGTTAGAGCAATGCTCAGAATTATTCTTATTGTTGTTGGTTTTACCACAGGGCTGAACATTTCCTGGAAATCTATCCCTGGACGTTGATGAAATCCCTTCGCAACTAATCTGGGTTTATAACTATGTACCGAGCCATCTTCATTTCTTTTGATGCGAAATACCCATTTGCAGCCGACCAAGTTCTGATTATCATGAGGAGGCACAAGTTTCTAGGTACCATTTCTGACTAAGGCATCAAATTCTTCTGAACAAGCTTTCCTCCACTTTGCATCTTTTAATGCCTAAGTAATTGTCTTTGGTTCAGTCTCTGTATGAGCAAAGAGTTCAGTAGTTAGACTTAACCTCTGAATTAGTTTGCTGATGTTGTTCTTTCCTCTTGTAACCATGGAATGAGTATTGAGCACTGTATTGCTTGCTGTGACAGACTTAGTTTGTTGCTCATTTAACACAGAATTTGGTAAAGTACTAATGAGAGAGGAATTACCATTTTTAGGTGTAGCTGTTGGAGATGGAGTGAGTGGCGCTGGTGCTAGATTGATTTGTGCCTACAGTGAGATGGTTGGTGGAATCTATAGAGTTGTAGAGTAGTCAGGTGAGTTAGCTCTTGATTGTTGTTGAGTGGTAAAAGGAAATTCTGTTTCAACAAATTTGACATGTCTTGAAGCATAGACTCTAAAAGTGGTTTGATCTAAGTAGTAGTAAGCACTTTGTGTAGGAGAATAGCCTATAAATACACACGGTTTGGATTTTGGTTCAGGTTTATGAGTGGTGTATGGTCGTAACCAAGGATAACACAAGCATCCAAAAATTCTCAGTTTAAGATAATTAGGCTGAGACTTAAATAGGCAGAAATAGGGGCTGGTCATGTCTAACTTTGGTGTGGGCATTCTGTTTATTAGATAGACTGCAGTAGCAAAGGCGTGTGGCTAATAGGAGAGTCGAATTGATGCATGTGATAACAATGTTAGACCTGTCTCAACAATATGCAGATGTTTTCTCTCTGAAATTCCATTGTGTTCCAGTGTATGAGGTGGAGTTGTTCTAAATGAAATACCATGTTCCGCTAGAAATCGGGTTAGAGCAAGATACTCTCCTCCATTGTCTGAATACAATGTTTTTATTGGTTTCTCAAAGAAATTTTCAACAAGCTTTTTAAACCGAATGAAGATCTCTTTGACTTATGATTTTTGTTTAAGAGGATAAAGCCAAGTATATCTAGTAAAGTGGTCAACGAATATTATATAATATCGAAAATCATTATAGGACAATTCTGGTGACATCCAAACATTAGAAAATATTATTTCTAATGGTTGAGTAGATTGAAGAGTAGAGTTTGAAAAGGTCATTTATTACTGAGACAAGAATTGCAATGTGTAGAATTAGAGACTGATGAAATTTTGTTTTGAGATAGGATAGCTGTTACAATTGGTTTAGCAGAGTAGCTGAGTCATGCATGACAATTGGTGGCTGATGTTGTGGCAATTGAGAAAACAAGAATCGGTGGAGATGAGGATGGCCACTCAGAAACTCCATTCCTAGGCGCTCCATGAAGAATGATACTTCCCTGCAAAAGATCCTTCACAAGAAAAGAGGAAGGTGAGAATTCAACTTTAACATTGTTTGTGACACAAAACTGATAAATTGAAATTAAATTCTTTTTTATCTTAGGTACACATAGCACATTATCAAGTTTCAGTTGCATATTGTCTGTATTGAGTGAAGCAAAGCCAGTATGGCTAATTAAGAAACTTGTACCATCACCTGTCATCACATCCTGTGTACCATTGTAGGGTTGATGATGTGCCAAATTGGTAAGATCAGCAATAATATGATGAGATGCACCTGTATCCAAAAGCCATGGCTGACTAGTCTGAAGGTTTGGAGAAGGATCAGCAAAGTTAGCTGTCAGCTGCCATGGATGAGAGGCAAGATTGGATGTTGATGCATAAGGCACAATTCTGAAGGTGGGACACCTTTTTGCAGAGTGACCCTGAACACCACAGATCTGACATTTTCCCCGGTAGGGTCGAGATCCTTGAGTATTGTTATTCCAATTCATTTGATTATTACGCGGGTTGTGTTGATTTTACTACTTATGAGAATTCGGTGGACAAGTATTTTGGACAGCCTGTGAGCGCCAGTTATTGTGCTGATTAGAACTGTTTCTTTTGCTAGAATGGAGATTGGCGTAATTTCCTGTTGCAGGAAAGTTGCTAGGTATGGTTGGTGGCATCTCAAACTCAACAATGATGAGTTTCTCATGTAGCTCATCGAAGGAGATAGGAGTTTCTCGTACATTGACAGTAGTCTTTACTTCTTTGTAAGTATCATCGAGACCCTCCAATATTTTTTCAGTGATATCTTCAATGTCCATGGGAGCTTTTAATTCAGCTAGCTGATCTGTCTTTATCTTTATTGCTTGCACATACTCTGTTATGGTGGATTGGCCTTTGATAATTTTCTTGAGCTGGGCTTTCACTTGTTTGATCTTGCCACGAGTAGATTGTGTATAGGTCTTAGGAAGTGAATCCCAAGTAGCTTTAGATGTAGTAGCAGTTGCTATGAATGGGATAATAGATGGGGAAAGAGCACCAATGATTGCATTCAAAATGAGCTGATCTTGTCGGATCCAAAACTGATATTCTGGATTTGGTGTAGGTATATCCTCAACTGTGATGATAGCTAGTGGACAAGCTTTAGTCCCATCTATATACCCCATGAGATCATATCCAATAAGGAGACTGTTGAACTGTAGCCTCCAGGATAAATAGTTTATTGATGTCAGTTTCAATGGAGCCTGAGCAATAGCATTGATGGTGATCAGGTTGGCAAAGACGTTGGGAGTTGAAGCAAAGAGTCCAGACATGATGAAAGGAAAAAAATGTTTGACATATGTCTATAGCTCTGATACCATAAAGGATTATGGATTGAAGTGTATTTTATTATTTTATGAACTTTGAATTTATACAAGTATGTGGGAGTATTCTAAGGTATTTGAGTGCCTAAACTTAAGCTATATCTACAGTTACAAATTTATATAGTTGACAACTTTAATTAGGAGATTACAAGAATATTTTGTGCAGATACGAGGGCTTCATCTATGGGCTTTGTTACCACCCTCCACCTCTCTTTGATCACATATCTCTCGTACTTCACAATTTTCATCCTTGTATAAACTACTCCATGACAATACCGTCTTTACCAATTGTCTTTTCTTATCCATTCCTTTCTCTGATTCAGGACCAGATGGCAAAAGAAGTCTCATTTTGTCTTACTCGATCATAACTTGATGATGTACTCAGTTAGAGAGACTCAAATTACATTACTCCCGAGTATGCTCTGCCTCCTCCTCGGCAGCCTCTACCCCTTCAAAAAGCCCATCACCTAAAGTTTCCAAAATAATTCTTCCCAGAACAAATCTAGCCTCTTGCAGATTTCCTTTTTCAAATACGGCATAGTCAATTGCACAATTTCCCTTCCTTTGTTGAAGATTCCACGTCATTCACCAGCACATTAAAAGGTTCAACAACACTATTCCTTGTTTTCTTGGGAACAAATAACTGATGCCCCACATCTTAGATGTTAGTAGAAAACATATGTATGTGCTAGATTTGGAACTATTTGCATTTTTTCATTTAGAACCAAACCATAATTTTAATTTATTGTTGCAGATTTGCAGCTCCAAGAAAGAAACTCAAATCCATTTTGAACAACAAAACTCGATTGTTGGATACAGTTATTCACACTTGTGATTGTTTAGCACGTTGGTAATGTGGCAGTGCACCCTTATTTACGCAGCTCAATCTACAATCTATAGTTTTAGCTGCCTATGAAGTATATGGGACGCAAACCAAGTTCAAAAATTCAGAAGTTATATCTTTGATCAAGAGTCACGTAGGGAGGGTAAGGACGATTAAAAGAGCAACGCAAGCAGGAAACTTTTCAATCAACTATCTCAGATAGTGCTACTGCAATCTACCAGTGACTTGTATGCACACCTAATTGTGTACCAATGTTCTTCCCACATAAAAAAAGTGTGCAGTTACAGTTAATTTCAAGTTTATATCCTATAAAGCTTGTCATTCTTATAATTCTTTTACAAGCAGCAGCGCTTAAAACAACAAATATAAGACTTTCCCATATAAGGTATAGTGTAAAGACAACAAAAACATGCCAGTGCTTCTAAGCAATGTGCTATTACATGATTGCAGTGTTGTGGAAGATCAGATATAAACCCAAAATATTACTGACTTTAGAGCATATACATTTTTAAAAGGAAGGGCAAATTAGCTTAAAAACAAACATGAACAGCGTCTTCAAACTTCAATATTAATGAGGGCAGGGACCAGAAGAAGTAACATAGTATTTTTTTTTAAAGAACATGCATTAACCATATGTATAATAGCAAATGTGGCGTAAGAGTGATGAATATTCTGGTGATAACGTAACAGATTTTATGTATTATGCACTTAATATGATTGGCCAAGGTACCACAGAAAGAAAGTCTACTTATGTGGATAACACTTCTTAGGTATTAACCAATGCAACGATACGGTACGATTGCCAACATAGACACGATAAATGGCATACACTTACCATAACAGAGCTTTGAGAATATGGATTACTACCATCATTGATGCAAGCACTAACGAGCTCTTGAATTAAAGATGCTAGATGCGCAACTCTTAATACAAGTTTTGTATATGATTTAATCTAGATAACCCTGAGATCTCAGGCACAAATGCTCATCCATGTTGGAATTTTCCATGGCAGCTTTAACACCATCTTGCCACTTTCCATAATACAGTACACCAGCAAATACACAAATTACAAGAGCTTGTGGATGTAAGTTTTTATCCTAATTATTATATATGGTCCATTTAAAGGCTTTAATCCTACCCACTATATGGTGTTGCCCATCTACCCAACTCTTTGTCTTTGTGATGGCCAGAGACTTGAGTAGGTTTTAGTGTATTTAAATCCAGCTTGTTGGTCCCTATTCTCACCTAAGCATCATCTGACACCCTCTCTTGGCTAAGGAAGAAGATAGAAGCCCCAAACTTCTCAGATCTACGGTGGAAGGCAATGGTTGGAGGTACTTCGATTACATTTCCGCTGCTTGCTTCACATATATTTATGGTTATATATGGTCTTTATATGCATGGATTTTGTACGTAAATTTTGTATGAAATGCACGCTATTGTTAAAGTTTTATTTTACATTTGGTATTAGAGCTATAGCTTACCTCTGTCTTGCCTTAGAAACCACCGAAACACTTGCTCTATTTTCCTCTGTTATTGTTTATTTTTTGCTGTATATATATATGCTGGAGGTTGCTGATTTTTTCGACATTTGAACCACTTTGAGACGTTAAAACTTGTGCTGTTGTCATCCATGGAGCGCTCGACAGTGACAAAACCATGTAGGGAGGAAGGGACGATGATGGCCGTACGAGAGGCTTCGATGTTGCCATTTATGGAGAGTTGCATGGTCTGATTTGCAACGTCTCGTGCGCGTCGCCTGGCCCTCCTCGTCTCGCCGCCATTCTTCCAGCAACGTGTGGCATCTTCTGTGCTCGAAACCAATCGGGGCTCTGACTGGTTCTAGCCGGGTCACGCCTGACCCGACTAGAGGTTGAAGACGATGGATTTTTCGTTTTTTTCCTTAAAAAAAATA
>JANIHZ010000208.1:44684037-44695246 GCA_027478365.1 Erythroxylum rufum | reverse complement strand
GCTATCTAAACCAAGAAACTTCCAAAAATTCAAAGATCAAAAAATTTCTCTTACCTTAAATCTTCACAAATTTCGAATTTTATTGGCTTGGAAGAAAGCTCTTGAGCTCCTCTTCATTTTCTTCCTTGAAACAACTTAAAATCACTCTTAAAATCTAACAAAATTGAAACCCTAGCATCTCTTTTCTTCTTTCCCCTTTAATGAATGCTAAATAACTAACAAAATAATCATTTTAAGTTAAAATATTAATCACTTAATTAAATTTGAAAATTAAAAATATAAACTTTTAATTTATTACATCTTTGCTTACAAAAAAACAAGTTAAAATTATTAGCAATGTCCCAATGCTGTCTTTAATCCAACCGTTATCTCAGCAGTTTTGTGGCTTATGGGAAAACCACTATTAGCACGTTTAGAGTTCTTCATTTTCTTCTCGTGCATATAGAAACTATTAATTCTTTTACCATACATTATTAAACCTGGACATATACATGCCCTAACTACCACTTTCCATTTATATTTTCATCATTTCTGAATTTTAAAAAAAAATCACTGGCAAACGACGTCGTATCAAGCATGTTTTTTAAGGCCACGAACTAGGGTTTCTTCAACGAACGGAACTCTTTTTTAAAATATTCATCTATGTTAGTTAACTTAGCCCTAGCAAACGCTCTCCGATATGCTTCCTTATATGTTTAGCCTCATTATCTCCCATCTTTGTCTAGATGCGATGGTTCTCAGGAAATTTATTGGATCACCACCGTTTATTTTTTGAATCAATGGTCATGAATGATGGGTCAAGCTTCTTCCTAGTTTAATGTATGAACAGTCATGTTCTTTCGCTTGTAATAGACCACCATATGGATTTTCCTTCCAAGTTCAAATCTTTTCCCAACACTCTATATAAAGCTTCACACCATTGCAAGCTTTTGTGTGCCTTGCATTTCCATGCAACACTACTCAAGCCCTTACTTCCCTCACCTGTTGATTGTTTTAGTCTTTACCAGTTTATCACTGGCCATGTCTAGCCCTAATAAGAGTTCTGAAGCTAAGTTCTCTGATGGGCTAGAAACGAGTCCGAAGAATGATGAGCTGAATGAAAATGTTGTCCCTAGCCATGAGACTGTGCATGTTCCTGTTGAGATTGAAGGTTCTAAGGCTGATCCTAGTCCAGGACATGACGTTGAAGGATCTTCTGTTAAGGCTGAACAGGAAATTGGAATTTCTGATGTTATTACCGATCCTCATCATGACCATGATGAAATAGAAGGATCTCCAGTTTCTACCAAGCCTGCTGCTCAGGAAATTGGAAGTTCTTCTGATGATCATCCTAAGCCTAGCAATCCTGAATTTGAAGGAAGTCCTAGCACTGATACGGTCAAAGGATCTCCTCCTGCCACAGAAAAGCCTACCCTTGAAATTGAAGGGTCTTCTGGTATGGTAAGTCCCGGTGCTGATAAAGAGACGACGCATGCTGAAGAGGGTAGTTCTGAGAAGAGGCCAGAGATCACAAGCAAGGGCAAAGAAATATCGAGCAGTGAGACTGGTGAAGAGATAACTCTAGGCGAATCTGATGCTCCTACGCTACCTTCTGATCTGGTTTGTCCTGTTTGCAGCAAGACATTTTCTTCAAGGAGGGCTGTTTACGGACACTTACGTGCACATCCTGAACGAACAAAACGTGGCCTGGCTGGTCTTCCTTCTCCTGTCCGCACCCCCGCGACGCCAAAACCTATTTCTTTACTTGATCGCCAGCGAAAAATTCTGGCGAAGCAATTGGCTCCAACTTTGCTGCATTTAGGTCAGGCCGCTCTTGAGCGCTTAAGTCAAGCACAAGCGAGCGAGGAGGGTCCTGTTCGACTAGGTTCTCTTCCAAGTGGCAAAACGGTTCAGGACTTTGACATTAATTGTACGCCACCTTCGGAGGAAGACGAAGACCCTTCTGATCCACCAACATCTCCGCCGGCGAGAGTTGACCGCGGCTTTGATCTTAATCTGCCTCCTCCTCCAGAAAATGATGAGGAAGATTACGATACGGGTGATGGAGATAATTAAAGAAGAAATCTAAACACAGTTCTCTCAACTAGACTCCCAATAAGTGAATTTTTTATGCCATGCAATCGAACTAGATCATGCATGGTTGTTAAGAATCTTTCCTGTCACATCTCTGTTACCAGAGTCCATTGAATAAGGGAACCCGAGCTAGTACACTCCGGTTCTGGAGAATAATGTCTAGTTGATGTTAACGTACTTGATGTTTGCTTCTTTTTCTTTTAAGAACGAGAACTTGTTTGGTATAGCGAGAACTTGTTTGGGTTGATAATTTCGTGATATTGTGCAGTCGATGATGCATGGTTGTTATAAATAAGACAAGTATACTTCGAGATATAATTTTGGGTTAATAGGCATATGGCTGTACCAACGTCTAGAGTTTTTTTCAGAAAATTATTTGTTTAGGTCACTATAGATGATCATCAGCTATTGAGTGAGATTTGCTGGTACAGTTTGGTTCTCTTTGTTGGATGCGTGCTAATTATACAAGTCTAACATCACTTTTTATGTCGTCTAGAAGTCCATACTGAAACCTTGTGATCAGCACTGCTCTAATGTACCAATGGCACTTGGACAAGAAGATGTCTCATGGAAATGACAACGGAAAAATTAGAAAACAGAAGGAAAATGATGTGACTAACAAAAAAGAAAAGTGAGCTTTTGTATCAACAATACCTTACCTTTCCTCTCAACTTTGCCTATTGCTTATTGCCAAATTTTCATTATGCTAACCTAATTCTACTTTCAGTGGATATTGCGTAATTCATCTCCACCATTCTTGAAACGTTTTTTTTAATTCCAACTCCATGAAACCTAATACTAGGGTTTGTCTTTGTTTCGAACTATCCAATAGAAATTAAGGTCAAGCTCTAATCACTGAGAAGGGGGAGTTTCACGCATGTAAAAATAATCCCAGAAAAAACTGAGGGGTGTACTTTATCGTTTATAAAATTAGGAAAACAAAAATGTTACGTAGTTTTAATAACAAGCATGGCATCGATTCTCCAAAAAAAGGCTGTGATCGTTTCATGGTGATGATTGAAAACTCAAAACGCTAGAGATAAAGAGATAGATCAGTTAATGAAGAGACGAAATTTAACCTTTAATTACTAAACAAACAGTGCAAATTTCTGACTCTTTGTGAATCGTCATAATGCATCACATTGTTTCTCAAAAAATTGGTTTCGTCCGTCTGTCCAAACTCCAAACTAATCGTCATTACATGTTTACGTAAAGCTAGTGCTGTATGGACGTCCTACGTTTACACCCAGTCTTCACGCATGCCCTGAAGAAACATCGTACTGTTTCCAACATACCTCCAAAGGTAAAACCAAATGTAACTTAACTCTCAATGATCGTTAAATTGACAAAACGCTTAACATCACAAATTCCTTATGCACCCCGTGAATCTTCAGGCACAACACATATGAATCTTTAATATCTCATTTTCCGTTTTGTCCCCCAGGACAACTGGTTCCCTGACACCTACTTTGGCGATGCTCACGATAAGCGCAATGCTTCCCTCAAACTGTGGGAGAAGACTTTGCTGCTCCTCCGCCCAGTGAAACCGATGTGGCTGTTCATGAATTCTAGAAATGCAAAAGATCAGAGCAAGAAATCTTGTAAGAGGTGGTGCTGGATGTTGTTCCTGTAACAAGTAGCATGGACCTTACTACTTGTCCCGCGTATCATTTATAAGTTAAAAATAAAGGAAACGTAAAATACTTAATTTTGGTTCTATTTTGACTTTCGAAGTGATATTCGTGGCCAAAACGAGTTCCAATCTTCTAGGACTTTTACGGAAAACGTTCACTAACATGTGGTTAAGGTCTTTCTACAGTTTTCTCAATACGTAGGCACTCTTAACGGATCAGAGGATCTGTATGCTTACGAATAATATAAGAAACTGCAGGAGACTTTAACCTTTATTATATATAGCTTCCATATCAGGCTTCGCCATCACAAGCTCGATATGACTCCAATCCACACTAATCAGGATCCATTTTCTTCCTAGATTTCGATTCATTAATTTAGGTCATTTATTAAGCTACTTTATCACCTTTATCTGAATCAAATTACGTAACTTAACCGATAAGTTATTGAAAAATCGATAATTATAATTAATAGTTGTCCAACATAATGATAAAGGACAAAATTGTCCAATATTCTCAACCTTTGACAATCATTAATTACAGTTTAATTTGACTCAAGTTTAAAAATAGTTTGAAATTTTGGTTAAGTCATGCTACTATATTGGTGCTAAATTTAAAAAATAAAAACATTTGATCCAAAGGTTATGAAAGTCCAACATGTCGTCTTGCAAGGTTTTTGATACCAAAAAATATCAAACACAAGTGTGACACAGATCCAATATAATTACGAATATCTAATACCTTACTAACATGAATGGGAAAATGGAGTGTGGCAAATTAGGATGATGCTTGTATGATTTAATACATCATCTTCATTTATAGATCTCGATTTCTTCAACTTTATGCTAAACTGCATTTGTTAAACTACAGTAGAGAAATCTTGTTTTCTCTTACCAAATGCTAAACAGCATTAGAGAAAACCTTGTTTTCTCTCACCAGATATTAAACAACATTAGAAAAAACCTCTAGGTTCTCTAACTAAATGATAAACTGCATTAGAGAACCTTTATGGGATTATAACTTATATGTCCCTATGTCATGTCAAATTTATGGATATCCGTACTAAACTATATGTGTCTAACTGACATAGGCATAAGGTCAATCTTTATATATGCCCAATGACTTTTAAAATACTTAAGATCAAAACAAATCTTAAGGCTTTCATATGTATTATGACTATACACAAGAACAATTATTACTGAGGATAAAAGATGGTCATCTATAATAATAAACAACCATAATGTCATAATACATTAAAATGTGCAAACATTTAAGGAGCAAATACAATGATCCTAACTACTACTGTCTAAGGACCTTAACACACCTATACTGGATACATGTTTAACAAACACTAGTAGGTGAAGTTCTTTAGACATTTGAGTAGCTAACATCTCCTCAGTCCTAATATGTTCCACTTTGACATCAACTTTCTGAATCAACTCCTTTATGGTCAAGTATTTGACCTTTAAATGCTTAGACCCTTTGATATTCTTGTTGTTGTTATTCTACAATACTGCAGCAAGATTATCACAATATAACTAAATGGGTCTAGCTGTCGAATCTACCACAGATAACTCAGAAATCAAGTTTCTAAGCTAAACTGCCTATGTAACAGCTCCATAACATGCAACAAAATCTGCATGCATGGATGAGGAAGTTATCATTGTCTGCTTGACACTCTTCTACGATACTGCACCATCTACTAACATAAAATTGTACTCTGAAGTAGATTTATGATCATCTAGACACATAGCGAAATTAGAGTCTGTATACCGTGTGAGGTTTAAATCATTGACTTTTCTGTATGTCAATGTATAATCCTTGGTACCCTTTACGTATCTCAACACTCGTTTAACTGCATTACAATATTCTACACTTAAGTTAGTCAGATATTGACCCAGCAATCCAACAACAAATGCAATGTTCGGTCTAGTGCACACCTGGGTATACATCAAGCTACCAACTGCATTAGATTATAAAGCATTCCTCATAGTCTCTCTCTCAACTTCACTCTTTGGACACTATGCCAAAGATAATCTCTCATCAAGAGAGATAGGTGTCACAATAGGTTTACATTCAGTCATATTAAACCTTTGTAGCACTCACTTAATATATGCTCTTTGTGAGAGGCTCAATGGGTGTTGAGATCTATCCCGGTGAATCTGTATACTGTGGACAAAAGATGTTTCACCTAAATCCTTCATGTCAAAGTGTTTGGCCAAAAGTTGCTTTACCTCATGCAACATGGTCAAATCATTTGACGCGAGTAAGATTTCATCCAAGTATAGTAATAGGAAGATAACTTTGCTCCCCCTGACCTTATAGTATAAGCATCTTTCAACTTTGTTTTTCATAAAGCCGAACGAGGTCAAAACCTCATTAAACTTTAGGTACCATTGTCTAGAAGTTTGTTTCAAACCGTATATTGATTTAGTCAACTTACAAACTTTGTCATTTGCATCTTGATTCTAAAATCCTTCAGGTTGCTTTATATAGACCTCCTCATAAAGGTCACCATTCAGGAAAGCAATTTTAACGTCTATTTAATGCAGCTTCATGTCATAATGAGCTACTAATGACATAATCACTCTAAATGCATCTTTCGAAGATATAAGAGAGAAGGTAACATTGAAGTCAACTCCTTCTCTATGAGCGAATCCTCTGGCAACCAAACACACTTTAAACCGCTCAACGTGACCCTGTGTGTCCTTCTTGGTCATAAATAGTCATTTGTAAATGACAAGCCTGCAATGTTAAAGTAAATCAACAAGTTCCCATACCTTATTATGCCTCACAGATTGCATCTCATCCTTCATTGCTTCCCACCACAAGTCCGTATGGGGTCCAGAAACGGCTTCTGTAAAAGTAACTAGATCCACAACATGTCCTATGCAATAGTCATGCTCACCCAAATAGACTATGTAATCTAATGAGATGGCAAGTCGGCTCTCTTTGGTAGATCTGCGTAACTGCATAGGTTCTTGTAGCTCATAAACCTCTTCTTAAACAGGTATAGGCCCTTGTGCCTACATAGGCATAGTGCTCGGACCTTCATCCACTGGACTTGACTGTACGAGATGTGAATACGAAATCATCGTATTCTCCATCCTACTATCTCCTGGAGGATGTGAAGATCCTCCCTGATCATGGACATCATATTCTAGAAACTTAGTCGTCTATGATTCTGTTATTCTGACCCCTCCTTCTCTACAATAAAATCTGTAGCCCTTAGAGTGGTCAGGATAACCTACTAAATATTAACAAGTGGAATGAGGTTACAATTTGCTCTCATAAGGATTAAATAATCTTACCTCAGCAGGTTAGCCCCATACACGAATGTGTGCAAGGCTTGGCTTCCACCCTTTTCAGAGTTCGAAAGACGTCTTAGATATTGACTTACTTGGGACTCTATTCAAGATATACAATATCGTCTTGATGACTTGGCCCCAAAGGTATTCGGGTAGGTAGTCCTGCTCTGCATTAACCTCATCATATCCTTTAGTGTACGATTACGCCTGTCGGCCATACCATTTTGCTCAGGACTACCTAGCATAGTGAACTGAGTCACTATTCCAACTGATTCCAAATAACTAGCAAACGAATCATTTTCTTGTCCTACAACCCCATGTCTGCCATAGTATTCCCCTCTCCTGTCAGATCTGACTATCTTTATTAATTTTCTAACTAGTTCTCAACCTCGGTCTTAAAGATCTTGAACTTATCATGAACTTCAGACTTTTCCTTAAGCAAGAACACATAGCCATGGTGGGAATAATCATTTATAAACGTCATAAAATATCTAGCATTGCATAATGTAACTGTATAGGGACCACTAACGTCTATATATATAAGGTCCAATAAACCAGAAGCACGAGTTGACTCCTTTTTCTTTATCTTGTTCAACTTATCTTTACAACAATCGATACATGTTTCCAAATCACTTTAAGTCCAGAGTTTAGAGAATGTTATCCTTTATCAATTTCTCAACATTCTCCCTGGAAACGTGGCCAAGACGTTTATGCCACAACATGTGCAATATTTCCTTTATGAAGGCTCTCTTTCGAGTAACAAGTTCGGCAACATAAGAAGAGGCATATATTTCGTTAGGAGTAAGACACATTCTATATAATACGTGGGATAAGAAGTCAGTTCTGATATGTCTTGCATTGAAAGAAATGTTTACAACTGAAGTATCAAATACAAAATGATAACCCTCTTTATCCAAAACTGATACAGAGATCAAATTATATCTAAAAGACAGTATATAAAATGTGTCTCGTAAAACTAGTACAAACCCCATATTGAGGTTCAAGCCTACATCTCCTACAAATAAAACATCCACCTCTTCATTGTTGCTGGCCATTGGCTTCTCCTCTTCTTTAGTCGACCTTCTCCTAGATCTAAACCCCTACATTATAGAAGCAAACATGATTTGAAGCTCCACTATCTAACCACCAAGAACTTAATGTGGTTATAGCTACATTAGATTCATAAATCATATAGGCCGAGGAGTTACGTGACAGTTTCTGCTTAACCTTCCACAGCTTATACTTCAGGCAATCGACCTTCTTATGCCCCTTCTTCTTACAAAAGAAGTACTTCATACTTTTTACTCATGTGCACCCTTAGCAATGTTGGACTGTCCAGTCTAAATTTGTGGAAGGGTTTAGGTTTATTACCCTTACCTTTAGGCTGTTGGGGTTTACCCTTCCCTTGACCTTTGGCAGCTGTATACAAAGCTATATGAGGAGAACTCTTAATCTTCTCCTCAGTTGCAGCACACTAAAAAATCAAGGCATTGATGTCCCAGGCCTCATCCTGAGAGATGTAGGACGTTTCCAATATCTCAAACTCTCATGGGAGGATATTAAGTGCCTAATACACTATAAGCATGTTATGAATAGGCACATCAAGTTCCTTCAGCTTACTCTAAAGGTGAACCATCCTGATAATGTACTGTCTAACGCATCCTTCTCTTGTATACCTCATGGAGAATAACTCTTTAATCAAAGTGCTCTACTCTGTATGAGAAGACATCTTGTACCTTTGGGAAATGCTATCCATAAACCCCTTCGCTATAACTGTATCCGCTAATCCACTAAGCAGATGATCTAGGATTGACCTCTTGATGGTCAAATAGCACATCCTATTTGACCGCTTTCAGATTGTCATAGCTGCTTTATCAGCTTCTGAGCTTATATCAGTAAGTGGAGAAAACCGCTCTATATGCATTACTATGTTGATGTCGACCATCTCTAGTGCAAACTCAGCATCCTTCTTCCATTTCTTGAAATTGAAACCATTTAAGGCCTCAATCGTGACAACATTATTGTTTACAGAAAAGTTGACTGCAAGATAGAAAAGACAATGTAAAGATCAATATAAATGCATACTTGAAGCATTAAAGCAGTATCTATACAGAGAATCCGATCACATATATTATGAAACACATGTGGGCTGAATACATAATATATGCAATTAGACCTCTACATGAAAGCGATTATAGTACAAACCATCAACTCTCATAACAATACCACCTGTGGGTAAGTAGATCATTCAAGCAATAGCTTTTCTCCATCTAATGCCTTTATGTACATCTCAAAATCTTATATAAGGTCAACACTATGGGCAAAATAACCAAACATGAGATTAGAGACATCCCCCAACATACAAACGGTACAATTCAAATGCTGACTTGAAAGGCCACTGTAGTAACCACAATCTTACCAGTACCCAAAAAGACTACAAACACAAGGGATACATCCTTATATTATCCTCACATTCTATATAGGCATAATGTATGTGAAAATCAGTTATAAATGCAAAAACCAAATGCACAGCCAAATAATCACATTCTAGTACTAAAAACATTGTCTTTAAACTTTATCTGAGACTTTTATTTAAAAAATTCTCAATAAGAGTGACTATCGTACTTTCTTGAATACCGAACCTACCACACAAGACACTAAACCTTAAGTGTCACCCTTATGTGTAATTCAGAGCATGAAAATACACTCAAAATCAGCTTTAAAAAAGTTTAAAACCTTTTTTCATAATCAAATTACCAACAAAATAAATCCATAAAAATTAAAAAATCACATTAAAAATTCCCTCGACTTAGAAACTGACCTAAAAAGGCCCGAGGCAACTTTATGAAAATTTTGAAAAAAATTTCTTTTTTTAATTTATGGTGCTGACGTTAGCATGACGTCAGCAACATTATAGTGCTGACGTCAGCAGGTGTCACGCTTGCGAGTGGCAAGGGGGCGCGTGCGTTTCATGGGCGCATAACGACATGCGTTAGATGTGTCTGGTCCATCCTTTGCACGCACCTGCCATGCGCATACGCGCTTTCACTATACAAACCATGTGTTACACGCGCCACCACGTGTCTGAATCACTATCGTCCACATGTCGGGACAAATGACGGGCCTGTACGACGAACGAGCCAGCCATCCCACAACTGTGGGAGAATCGGCCATGTGAGATGTGTGCAAGTCACCCTATGGAGCCACGTAGGACGACGTGATTGACGTGTGCAATGCACACGCCAACCAAACTGCTGTATGGCGATTACTGGAGCATCGTCGTGTGGTACACGCACCTGATGGTGCAATCACCCTCTGCTAGGGAGGGCAATTTTCGATGATCCTGGGATCTTTTTGTTGCACTTTTTGGGCTCGTTTTTCATAGCTAGTTTTATGTATATTATTTTTACGTAATTATATACACATAAAAAAATGAATCAAAAACTGATGAAAACTATGATCAATGAAAAATGAAAAACTTTCATTTCTGGTAACCCAATCACGTAACTAGTTTGATACCACATGTAACACGTAGCATGGACCTCATTACATGTCCCGGATCTTCATGAAAGGGTTAAAAATGAAGGAAATGTGGAATACTTGATTTCGGTTCAATCTTGACTTCTGAAGCGGCCTTTGTGGCCAAAACGAGCTCCAATCTCCCGAGACCTTCATGGAAAACGTTCACTGAGGTGGTTAATGCCTTTCTACAGTTTTCTCAATACAAAAGCGCTCTTAATGGGTCAGAGGATCCGTATGCTTACGAATGATATAAGAAACTATAAGAGACCTTAACCTTTATATATAGCTTCCATTAGGGCTTCCCTATCACAAGCTCGATATAGGCCCGGTCCATACTAATCAAGATCCATTTTTCTCCTAAACATCGACCTATTGATTTAGATCATTTATTGGGCCACTTTATTACCTTTATCTAGATCAAATTATATAACTTAACCGATAAGTTATTGAAAAACTAAAAATTACAATTAATAGTTGTCCAACATAATGAGAAAGGAGAAAATTGTCCAACAGTTCCTGATCATTTTGGTGCTGCTAAGGAGTCACTTGCTAAACTTCACCATAAATAACAACTCAAGATTTTCAACTCCATATTGGATCCTATCAAGAGAACTAAATTAAGTTTAATTAAAGTACCATTCAAAAAAATTTAAAACTTAAAACTCGAATTTAACC
>JANIHZ010000208.1:44616451-44630033 GCA_027478365.1 Erythroxylum rufum | reverse complement strand
TCTTTCATTAACCCTCAACAAAACGTTAACAAAAGACACAAGTACCTCCTTCTCAAAACACTTACAAGGAACTCCCTATCCAAAGCCCTTACAAGGAACTCCTTACTAGAAGCCCTTACAATGAGAACTCCCCTAAAAGCTCTTAACTCTGAAAGCTCTCTCCTTTTTGGGATTTCTCTCAATGAGTGAATGACTCAATGATTGAATTAAGAACTCTCAACTCTAATAAGCTATTTATAGATGGCATCCTCATTCAATTAGGACTCTATCCATTAGGATTAAGTTACATCATATTAACAAGATAAAAGATTACCCTATCTTGGAATGATTATCCTTATCCACAAAGATCTCCTCTATCTTCAGATGATCCTTTTATATGATCTTTATCTCTTAAAGCTGATGTTCATCCACTGTGATCTTATCTGCCACGTCATCATATGCCACATCATCCACAATTGCCATGTCACTGCTGATATGTTTTCCAAGTCACCACTGCTTATCCGCACATAGGTCCATCAATGCACGTTGATGGACAAGTCCACCTTTCATAATCAAGCTCACTCATAGTGCAGTCTCGTTACTCCATGACTAAGTACAAGTCACAATCTGAGTTAGTATAAAACCTCGCATACTTTCCATACCTTCGACTTGCCTAGCTGAAGTTAAATGCTTATATGCCTTGTCACTCTCGCATGCCTTTGCGCATCCTTGCGCTTATATGCCTTTGCACATTCTCACGCACCCTCGGGTCTCACATGACTTATTTGGCTGACTCCATGCGGCCTCACTTCCGAATCTCACGTCTCATCAAAGATTTCTGCTAATACGCACCTACACGTGCCCACGCGTATCGAATCTTGCCTACTCTCGAGATCTTCGCCGATACTTCCTATATCCCTTGCCTACTTTACAAGTTCCTCGGGTTTTGATCCCCTTTACCTTGTTCCCTCGTCAACACGCCTTTCTCGTGCTGACCTTGGTGCCAAACATTGGCCAAGGCTCGACAACACTCGCACGATCCCGTAATCTAGACTTAGGGGTCTAACATTAATTATGTTCTCCTAACTTATTATTATTAATCAATTTTAATTTTTTCAAAAAAAACATGGGCTCTGACATGCTCATGTCTGAAACTGTGCCTAATAGTATAAGTTTGTCTTCGAGGGACATGGACTCTAATATGCTATTAAATAAGATTAAAAAATGGCCTAGAACGCAATTATATGATGGGCCGTATTATTTTTTCCCTCAACTTCTTCTATCTAATAAGGGATATGGGCTAAAATATATCTATGTTTGAGATCATATTTAGCCAAAAATGAATATCAAGTAAAACCAATAGGTAATCAAATTAAGGTAATTTAGATTTAAAAAAGACATATCAAAATGCTAAATATTTTCTTAAAAACATATGTATGCTAAGTGTACACAAATTTCTTCCATACTTAGCATTTTGCTTGTCCTTGAAAAAACAATCATACTAGCTATTAACATAGATAAGTTTCAATTCCAATAAGAGTTGACAATATAATAAAACTAAGATAATCATTACTTGCTTAGTTATATTGTTCATCAAACTACCTAAATTTTTCGATATGTATATAAATTTACAATTTAACCTTAAATTGACTTCATAATAACTCAAAATTCAATAGAGTTAAATAAATGTACCTTAAAAGAACATAATATGATTACAAAGCATAAATTGAAAAAATAACTATAAAATATTTTTGAAACTTTTTATATAACATAAAGAGTATGTTTGAAATATAATCCCAACCTTTCGACAAAAGGATAAATATTGGTCACGAATACCTCTAGTTACTCAGCTAGGTCACATATTCAAATGACTACAAGCACTACTCAAAATATTGACCAAATAACTTAGATTGGATTAGGCAAAATTGAATTTATTTAATGCTTAAACTTTATTTATTTATATTTTTCTTATTTTTATCATGTATTAATTCACAATCAATAAATATTTATAATTTATTTATTATCTATACTCTAAATCATGTTACGAAAAAATTATATGCAAGGAATACCATTTAATTAAAAATCATTCTTAAGATTATTTGATCAAATTAAATCAAACAAACTATTAGCAAACATATTAATGAACCTAACATAGTTTAATTGTAAAGAAATGTACTCTTCTAATGAATCAACATAATTACCTTAATTTTATGGTTTACTTTCCTAAAATCACAACTTATTGAGCTAAATGCAATTGCTTTGTGATGGAAATCAAACATTTACTAAAGCTACACGAACTTCAAAGCAAGTAAATCAGGAAAAGGTGCTTGGAGAAATTACTAGTAGTTTAACCGAAGCGTAGAAAGAAGTTATATATGCGTTGAAGTATATTGGAGGACCATTAACAAGGAGCATAGCAAATAAGGACAAAGAAGCTCTTGATGACTTAATAGTGGATCTTTACGTAAGGAGTGAAGTTTTGTTACTTCAAGAGACTGAAGTCAAGCCTGTGACATTGATTTAAGTGAAGGAAAAAACTCTAGGAAAGGGTTATGGAATATAAACAATGTTAGAAGTAAATGAGTTTTGGTTTTTCACTGAATTTGTATATTGGGGGAATAAAAGCAAACAAACATCATAGTTAAACTTGTAAATAGAATTAGAATCATCTTTATTATGCGTAATAAAAGTTGCAGAATAAAATTGACACTAGTGTGCTTCTAGGATATGCATTAGAAATATATTTTATTTGTTTAAGATTTTGTTATTTTAAGATATTATTTCCTTTTAAGATTCAATACTAAGTGTTTTACATTTATAAGAGGATTACTTATTATGATAAAAGACAGTATGTTTTGTTTAATCAAATTACCTTGGAGAGGTTTTCTTCATCCTTATTCTTAGAGAATTTCTTGTTTTAGGTTCTGTAATGACTAATGAGCTTATTTAGCTTGCTAATAGTGATCAACTCTAAGATCTTCTTACTCTCAATCTTTCTTTTTTATGTGTGGATGATCCATATGCTTATTTTATGTTTTTTGTGTTTATTTTCTTAGATCAAACTTATCAGGTTAAAACATTCATTGGTCATATCATATTAATATTGAATTTCACTAGTCCTATTGGTGAGAATCATATCAAAATTTAGTTTCAAAGCCATCATATATATTCAAGTATGTTCTTGAAAATCCTATTGTTACATTTCAATATTCTCGTGTCTTCTTACAATATACACAATTTTCATTTACACTTTAGTCATTCTTAAGATTTATTAAGAATAAATTGTTCTTAAGCGTCTTATTCTTATTTTTTATTTTTAAGTTAATAAAAAAGAGAAAAAAAAAGGTTCAATAAAATTTTATGAAGAACATCCCTAAAAAGTCCCATCTAGCCCCGATTGTATTATCCATTGTAAGAAAGGATCATTATCTAGCTTTTATTTCTTTTTTTCCATTTACTTAATTATTATTCGATTTTATAAAGCTCAATTTATGTTCTTAAGTTTTCTTTTTTTTGGCATCTAGCTATGTTTTCTTTATTTTGATTTGCTATATAATTTTCTTCTTTGGGGGTTATTTGAAACAGGGGAAGATTAGCTTTCTTAATTTAGATTGTATAGTTTAGAAAGAGCCTTTATTCAGGAGTTTAGGTTATAAATAAAGTGAACTTTGACAAAAAAAAATATAAATGAGTGTTTTTTTACTAATATTTTCTTATGGGTGCATTATAATTAAAACCCAAAACAGGAACTTGTCCAAAGACAAGGAAGTAAGTAAGGAGGAAAAAATGGGGATAAATCAGGAGTCCATCATGAACACCATATGAGGTTATATGAGCAACTCCTTTGACAATTTAGTGAAGTTAAGGATAGGTTAGAGACATCTAAAACTGTCATAACTAGCTAACAACATAGCTCACCTATAGGTCTAGGATGGATGATTTTGAGGCATATAAAGAGGTAAAGGGTGCTGCCAACTTCCTGGGAAAGTTACACATAAGGGATGGTAGAGGAGAAAGAGGTAAAAGTGGAGATGGAATGGGAGACAAGGAAGGAGTAGATTTATGATAGGTTATGAAAGAGAATATAAAGAAAGTTCAGATAATAATATGAGTAGTATTAATATAACAATACCACCTTTTATGAGAAAGACTCAAATACCTACTTGGAGTTGTAGAAGTGTATGGATCTAGTTTTTGACCGCTATAACTTTTTGAAACAGAAAAAGGTTAAATTGGTAGCTGCAAAGTTTTGTGATTATGTCATGGATTGTTGGAATCAACAAATATTCACTAGGATGTACAAAGCAAATGTTGATTTCTTTCTTAATTAGGATTTTCAAAGATGAGGTGTTATATAAGGTGGTGCTTATACAAGCTAGTCATATTATTGGAAATTTAATTAGAGAGCTATACATTATGGATACAAGAATAGATATTCCTTTATCATAAATTATAAATTGATCTCCATTACTCTATTACCACCAAAGCAAGTACACGAAAGGTTAACTTAAGATTTATAAAAGTAAGCATGAGAGATTAAGGGAAATAAACAAAAGAAAACATTTAGGGGTAATTCAAACAAAATGGACAAGTCAAAAATGAGAGATAAATATGAGGGAGAAGGAGTGAGTTTGGTAACAAGAGCGGGGGATGTAACTGATCCATTCTTGGCCAAGCTTTAAATACTTTTTGATTTTTTAGATGAACATGTTTATTTATAGACAAATCCTTTTGAGGAGAGGAGAAATGATGGAATTCAAGCATCTATTCAAACTAAATAAGCTTCAAAGTATGAGAGCAATGAATAAGGGCTTGAATATTTTTCTAATATTTTAAGTGAAGCGTCGAAAGAAGTTAAAGATACATTGAAGGACATTAGAGGACCATTAAAAAAAGACTACAGTAAAGAAGATCAAAGAAACTTTTAATACCTTGATGGTGAATCTTTATGGAAGGAGTAAATCTTTGCTACTTTAAGAGATTGAAGTCAGGGCTATAATGTTGATTCAAGTAAAGAAGCAAACTCTAAAAAAAGGTTATATAACTTAATTGGTGCTATATTTAGAAGTAAATCGGTGTCAATCTTTTGTTGGGTTTATGGACTAGTGGAATATAAGTAAAGTAACTTATAAGTTAAACTTATAAAAAATGTTGAACTTGTCCTTGTTAAATGTATTGAAAGTTCTATAACAAAACTGATGCCAATGGGCTTCTTAGATAGGTGACAAATATGTGATTCATTGGTTTAAGATTTTGTTATTTTAAGATGTTACTTCCTTTTCGGATTCTGATTATTAGATTTTAGACCTATAAGAGGCTTTCTTATTATATTTTCTATTATTGTTAAATCAAATTACTTTGGAAAGGTTTCCTTAATCTTTTTTCTTAGAGAAACTTTTGTTTTAGGTTCTCTAATAACTAACAATCTTATTTACCTTTCTAGTGGTGATCAAATCTAAAATCATATCACTCTCTATCCTTTTTTCTATGAATGTGGCAATTTACATTCTTCTTTTGTATTTTTGTATTTATTTTTCTTAGATCAAACTTGTCATGGTAGACTGATCTTTGATCTTATCATATTATTAATGAATCTTATAATCCTATTATTAAGATCTATATCACATTGATTCACTTAAAACGGTATTTCATAATTAAGTATTGCTCATGGTAATCCTCTTCCTTTATACATTATCCTTAATTGACACATATAAAGCACATAAAAGAAATAAACTAATATGCAAATAATGGAAAAAGGGTCAAAAGAAATAATGACAATGAAATTTCCTTAAGCCAAGTTATTGAATTTTCTTTGTTTGAGTTTAGAAGAATCACCGAAATTGAGTACCTTACATAGAAAACAAAAAAAAAGAAAATAACATATAATATAAATAAAATAATAAACTTAATAATAGAGTTACTTCAAACACTTCTATGAAGTCTTTTAGTTAGAAATATTCTTCAAATTTGACTTTAAGGTAGGAAACTAGACTTATGGACAAAATAATAGACTTACGTCAAACACTTCTATGAAGTCTTTTAGTTAGAAATGTTCTTCAAAGTTGACTTTAAGGTAGGAAACTAGACTTATGGGCCATTTTCATAGAACGTTTAATGGTGTAGTATAAAGTTCTTATTCCTTTGATATATAAGATTTTTCCCAATTATGCATAGTTCTTACGCTGTTTATACCATTCAATCATATTCCCTTTTTTTTCCCTCCTTTTTATAATGTAATATTATAGTGCATCTTACTGGACCATTTCTTTAAAATAGATTTTATTGTTTATTATATCAATACAATATTATAAATCATCATAAGAGAAGAAACCATTTTACCACATATAAGATATCAAAGATCACTCCTTCCCTTTCAAACCTAATCATCAATTTCCTTTCTTGAATATCAATAATTTCTCTAGTTATTTTGAGGAATGGTCTACCTAGAATCAATGGTATCTAAGTGTCATCTTTTATATCAAGGATAAAAAAGTCAATTGGGAAAATGAATCCATTAACCTTAACCAAACTATCTTTATTTTTTTTTTCTAAGAAGCTTAATTGATATGTTAACTAACTAAACACTCATTTTGGTTGGTTTAGGTTCTTCTAATACTATTTTTTTAAAGTATAAATTAAGTTTGAAGTGTATATTTACCTTTAAATTATCTAATTCTTTATATATAAACAATCTACTAATGGTATAAGGGATACCAAAACTCCCCAAATCTTCTAATTTGTGTGGCAACTTGTTAAGGAGGATAGTGGAGCATTCCTCATTCAACATGACTATAAAATTTTCTTTCAACTTCCACTTGTTCCTTATAATTTCTTTTAGAAACTTGAAGTACTTAGACATATGTGAGAAAGCTTCAATAAATGGAATGTTAATATGAAACTTCTTAAACAACTCATTCTTTAGTCTCACTAAGTAGGGAATTCTAAATTGGTTCTTTTGGTTTTCCCTCTTCTCCCTTCTATCCTTCTCTCCTTCTTCTTCCTCCTCAATAACCTACTTTCTTTCTTCTTTCTCCATTTTATCATCTGTCAGCTCCTTCCCACTCCTCAAGATAATTTTTGTCACCCTTTTATAGGGGCTGACTATGTTTTACTTATCAATGACCCTTGAGGTCTCTCATCTACTGATTAATTTAATTAATCAATTTGACTTTTAATATTATCGATTTAAGCCTCCTAATTTGAAGAGAAGCTTCTTAACTTTGAAATTGAGCATCATTTATAGATACGTATTGCATCATTAACTCTTTCAAACTTGGTTTCTTTTCAAATTTCTAATATCTTGGTAGAGGTGGACTTTGAGCTACCTAATTGTTCCATAAGAAATTTAAATGATTTCTACATCTCATTTATAAGTTATAATTTATTTTGAGATATCTGAAAATCCCTTTTGTAGTCAACTTACTCAACTAACTTGGCAAAAGGATTGCACCTGACTTTCACAGTTGCTATGTCCTCCCCCATACAATTCAGAATATAACGCTTATATTAGTTTCACTTCTGTGATCAGATTATTAATTTTCTTCACAATGTTGGTGATTTTGGTTTTGGAGGGATGTTAGTGCTTTTAGTTTTAGATGGATCTTAAAAGCTCGTGATATATTTCACCAAAAGAAAACTGATAGGAACTTTAAGACACATGAATTGATAGGAACTTTAAGACACATGTTTGTTTAAGGCTTGAATTTGCAAAATTAGGTTTACAAAATCCATAAGTAAATCTAAATTAGGTGATGGGGATCACAAAATTCTCAACCCCTATTCGAGATTTCCAAATTTGTATATTGATTAAACTTAAACGTTGGCAACATTTCAAAGGTGAGCTCTTTATAGGCATCTTCTTTAATTATAAAAAAGTTTATCCCAGATTCTAAATCATTGTCTAAACCTCTGTTATAATTATACTTCTATCAAATAATACATATTCAAGCTTCTATTGGGATTAAATGGTTGAGTTATCAATATTATAGACCTTTCTTGAAGTGCTTCATTAGTGAAACATAACATAGGATGTTCACCTTAAGAGGGGACTTAGGATTAAAGTTATATAACTCCCCCTCTCTTTGCCTTATCCTCATTTTGCATGAGGTTGGTCTCTTGCTTATTATACTTCACTTTGGTCACCCACAATTAGAAATAATCAATACAAATTACCCCCCAATTATTTTTAAAATCTAAAATTTTGGTTAAAATGCATCAAAATTTGTGAAATCTAAAAATTTTGAAAAAAAAGGGGAAGTTTATAGAAATTGGTGTAAGAAATGTTTTAAAAGAGATTCCAACTAATAGTGCATAAGCTAGTTAAGATAAATATGAAAACTAAAAAAAAGATTACATTTTTGGTTTGTTAGGCATGATAGAGGAGTTTTAAATTCCTAGGATGTAGGCTGAGATACAAGCATATCCTTAGTGTTGTCTCTCTTGGGATTTTAGTTTTTAATAAGAAATGTATACCAAATTGTGTTCTACATAAGATTTAAGCTACAAATTAATAAATATAGATATTGTTTGGGACATGGACATGTCATTGGCTTTTTTAACATTTGAAATTTAATTGACCTAGTTGTTAAGCTTGTGTAAGTAGAAACGACCATATCTTTGTGATAAGATGTTATGACCATATCTTTAGGATAAAATGTTATCATATTAAATTAGTTGGAATTATCTCTTTTTCTTTGGATATATTTTGGTGATTAAATAGGAAAACTAATGTTTGTTTCGTTTTAGGAGATAAAAAGTGGAGATTGCTTCAAATTGGGACATTATTAGTGAAAATCATGAATTTTGGATAAAGTGGATAGATTACTGTAATGGATAAGGTGTGATTAAGCAAAATGCCATATTTACTTGAAAAGTTGGAGTCTAATTAGGAAACTTCTTTCTATCTCTATTATGAAAGGATTGCGATTTGTTTTTGATAGGTATCTTTAAAAAATAGGATAAGAGTACGTTTAGAGTAGGAAAACATTATAAAAGGGACATTCTCCACCTCTCAAAAGACAATCAATCATTCTTCTTCTTATTTTTCTCTCAATTCTTTATCTGTCTTCAAATTTTGGTGTTGGAACTAAAGTCATATGTAGCTAAACTCAATTGTTATAATTCAAAGGGATTTAAAACTCTAATTATAAACTTATGATGCTTTGTTCTAAACTTTTATTCACGTTTTAATTTAAGTATTTATTGTTTTGAGTTCTTGTATTTGATGAATGATTAGTATTAATTAATCTGACAAATTAATTTAATGTTGATTATTCTATAGCTATCCGTGAACTCAATGATCCGTAATTTCATGAAAGATTGGTACAGGTAGCAAATAGGTTATTTATGAAATTGCATATTTAACTTATGGTAAATAAGAAAACTAAGTTGAATAGTTGCAGCTATCTCAATTATTTAAATTTAGGGTTTAGTCTTTTTTACTAAGTTTATTGCTATCATTTAATTGATATGAAATGTTTTCACACCCAGTCAATTGATGGTAAGTTTTGGTTTGAATGTTGCGTTTGAACCAATTAATTTAAGAAATTTTGATACTTATTATGACTATCATAATATGTTTCAGACTAACTGCTTGAATTGTGATAAATATTCTTTTTATACCAAAGAAGAATTGTTACAATTAAATGAGATCTTTCCCCTAAATCAGAGTTTAGTAATCTTGAATTTCTCCCTTTTATATTCAATTAATTTATTTTCATTCCTTTTTTATTTTAGTTAATGATTTAATTAATTGAAACCCCTACTTTATTTTATTATTTGAAATTAAGAAACTAGTGTTTAGTTCTCTTAGGATTCGACCTAGTTCCATTACTACTATAAGAAGTTTGGAGAATCAAAATTAATTTTGAGGCTTTCGACAACTCAACCACTTTAATCTTGACAAATCTAAATTGAGACAGTTTATGATATGGGTGTGTTCTAAATTATGTTTGTCTTTGGATTAAAATTATAAATTCATTATTTTACAAGCTATTCTCTGTTTATTATGTGCAAGATTTTCTTTCTTGCCTTCAACCTATAAAAAAAACAACTACTAAAACACTTAAATGACTATTTAATATGATTTTAGCTTTAAAAGTAAAATAAAAGAGAATATTAAAATAAAATAACCTTAATCCAAATCCAAATAGTTTCTCCTAATTGAAAGTAACTAAATGAATTTTTTAAGATGAAAATTAAATTTAGTTAGGTTGACTCCAAACAAGTGCTTCTTTACAGTCATTTAGTTAGACTACTTCCTTTGTATTGGTTATAATATAAGACAACAAACTTGTGTCCCTTTTCTTTTGGAGTTATATAAGTGCCATATGAAGGTCTTAGTCCTTTTACTAAGAGCTTTCTTCTTCTCGTGCCTTCATATGCATCCATACCACCCAATCATTTTCATTATTGTCATACCTTCCTTACTTTCTGCAGTGCAACTTGCTTAATGATTTCCGACAACAAATTATGAACTTTATTATTTATTGTACCACTAAAATAATATAAACCATCAAATAAGGAATGTTTTTTTTATCATCCGTATAACTGAAGATGCTATATTCTCCTTCAACTTTCTTGTCTTTCTTATCATATATCGTTCCTTATCACTCTATAAATTGATTGCCATTACCCACTACTTTGGGTTTACTTCCATCTTACTTGAAAAGGATCCCTACCCATTAAGTTGATATAATTGAACAAATATCCAATTTGAACTTATAACTTTTTATTTGAAGTTACTAATTGATCCACTTTCAAATCTAACCTCTTAAAACTCTAAGAAATTGTATAAGCTAGCTTCTTAGTAGCTAACTATTAAGTTAGTTTTTCTTTCTTCTATGTTAAGGTTTTTGTAGAATCTAGGGTTTTACTTGATCTAGAATTTACATTACCTACTTGCTTGCTGCAACTAAGGTTTGGATGATTTCATCACCTCAGATTATATATGTTACTATGGAGATTATCTCATTGTTATTGGTTGTTTCCTAGATAGTCATCGTGTTTAATTAACTTGATAAAGGGACTACTAACTTGGCAATCAATGCTAGTATATATTTCCCCACACGACTTACAACATAATGCTTAAGTTGATTAGACTCCACTTGGGATATCAATTTTCATAATAATACCTCAAATTGAGCTACTAATGTTGTGACTACATCCATTTTGTATGCACCTATTAATCTACTTATTGTTGCATTAATGTTTACCCATAATTGTTCATCGCGATCTCTTTAACTGAGTCTAAAGTGACATTAGGAGTTTTTTTATTCAAGTTCCCCCTAATAAATGCATCAACTATATGCTTTGTTGCATAATCTAGACCATTGTAGAATGTCTAAACTTACAACCATATAGGTATAGAGTATCTCATTATCATGTTTCCTGTAAATATAGATATGTTTCTCAAATTTGCGGTTTTATATCTCCTCCATGACTCATAGAGTATCTCATCATCGTGTTACCTATAGGTAGAGATGTCATTTCTCAACTTTAATTTTAGTTCGTAGAAAGTACTTGGCGAAAAAGGTTTCTTCTAAAGTTTCTCATATAGTGATTAAAGCCAAAGGCAATGAATTCAATCAATGGTATCCTCAACTCCTAAATCAAAAAATAATAAATTTAAACATATAGCATCAATAGTCACCTCATTAATCTTGAATATGTCATATATCTCTAAAAGGTTAGCGATATGTGCATTGGAATCCCCATCTGCAATCAAGCTACATGATTTAATGTAACTGGATGATATTCAATTTAGTTTCACAATTATTCACTATAATTTTTGGTCTAGCAATGTTGGAATGCATAGGTAAAGTGATGGATTCACATAGTCCAACATCGTTCTATGCTTTCCTTCCATTGTATTAAGCTGTTGGATTACTAAGGTTGATTTCTTTTCCATTTTGTTTTTAGCATCCAAAGAAGATTCTTTTCAAATTTTAGATCTTCTTTAACAAGGAAAAAGGGTTTTGCTTATTTTCATACGCCAAGTCTCACACATATAAAGTCAAAATAGCAAATGCACAAAAATTAAAAATAAAAAATAAATAAAAGAATACAACAATAACACCTAATATAAATCCCGCTAACATATAGGGTCAGGAGACATAGGATCAGGAGAGGTCCAATAGTATGTAGCCTTATCCTTAACTAATAGAGAGGATATTTCCAATTAATCCACAACAAGAAGAAGAAGAAGACGAAAAGAGAAAACATGAAAACAACAACAACAACAAGAAGACAAAGAACAACAACAACAATAACAACAACAACAACAAGACGAAGAATAACAACAACAACGACAACGACAACGACAACGATAACAACAACAATGACGAAGACAACAACAACAACAACAACAACAACAATAATAATAATAATAATACTTAGTTAGTTAAATATGAAATAGAAATAAATAAAATAATATATACAAAATAAAAAATGATTAGATTAATAGTTACTAAGCCTTTTTAATATTATTAGGTCCTCAAAAATAATGGCAAAAAATTAATTTCTCTATTGTCCTAGTACAAAACTACAGGCAAATCGACTTATCATTTTGTAACAAGGTAGTGATAAATAAAAGCCAATCCCACGAGGATATTGTAAATACTAAGCTAACCCTCATGTTATTATCTAGTTAAATAAAGTCCTAATTTATTAAAATAAATCTAAATTAAAAAATATATCGAAATAACACTATGCATAATCAAGTGAATAATTGATAAAAAGAAATCAAATAATATAAACATCTAAATAAGAATTCTCGTAGCTTCAACATGTATTTATGATTTAATTATTTAAAGATTTTGTGGTTTAAATTGATAAACTCTCCTAGTGTAATAAACTATCACCTTTCGATGTATAACCACTTATCCTTCAATTAATTAATTGATTTATCTATTTGATTAACATATCTAAAAATGCACTACATTCTATGGAACTTTACAAATGGTCACCCTTCTTTCAACAATGTTCATAAGTAAATTTAATGTTACCATTAAGCTTTTGATTATACCTAACCAACATTAAGAACAATATATATATTTCACAAACCTAAAACCCTTTATTAGAATACTACAATTAATCCATATAAGAATCAACTATGATGCCATCTAATCTAAATATAAAATAAATTAGCCATTAACCTTCCTAAAAATAAAAATTATAGAAGAACTTATTGTAAAGATTATCCCCAATGACGATCTCAATCCTTTAAAGCTATTTGCTTCCTTTAACTGATTTTGATCTCTAATCTCATTGCAGACGGTTGCAAGATGTGTTGTAGGCTTCTCTTTTTAAATAATTGCTAGCCTTTTTTACAACTTAAAAAGAAGTATAACTAAACTAAATTTCTTCCATATTCTTAAGGTTTGCACATCTCTTTATATAAGCTTTCTATTATGAACACAATTTGGGACACAACTTTATCCCAATTCATTTATCACATTGCTTCTCTAATATTTCTTTAAGGAGAGGAACACGGGCATTAACACATTCATATTTTAGGTTATGCATTATGTAACATCCCATTACTTGTGGGAAGGTTAAAATGGTAAATGTGAGTGATTAATGAGAGGCTTAGAAATGCTTCTTT
>JANIHZ010000208.1:44594518-44616351 GCA_027478365.1 Erythroxylum rufum | reverse complement strand
TTTGGCTTCGGCTGTGGCTTGCAAACGGCGCCTGTGGGTGGGACCCACTGGCGCCTGTCATCTGTCGCAACCTCTGCTAAATTTTTATACAAAAACGACGTCGTTCTCTCACTAGATAAAATAAAATAGGGTAAGATTAGACAGACGATCCGGACTCAATAAAAGAAAGGGGTAAGAAAAAATAGACCAAAGACGGAAGGACTCGGGCAATGGCCAAAGGTCGGTCCTGAGCGTGGGATTAACAATCAAAACGTTCGAACCCGTCAGAGTAATCGTCGTGCAAGTTTTTGACAATGTCCACCCTAAGACGTGGGAATAACACAAGTCAGTATCAAAGGCCCGAAATGCTGGCATAGTCGCTCGGCTCTCTTTTAGCCCAAACCCGTCGAAAGTTCCGCCCGAACAAGATTACCCCACGAATTTTCATAGTATAGACGGAAAAAAATTCGAATGACTGAAGTGAAGTAACTGAAGCGTAAGCCAAATTCTGAGGACGAAGACACGAACAAGATGTGTTTTGAGATGACCCAAAAACACAGGAATGGAGGGTGATGCTTTTGGTGTTGTAATATTACTTCGTCAGAGCAAATACATTTTTACAGGTTTGGACCTCTCATTCGATTGGATCTCGTACTTTTCACGTAGCTTTTGCTTGTGCTCTTACTGAGTATTAAGGTAATACCTTGTCTTCCTTCTTCTGCTTGGACCCTTTTAACGTATGGAAGTTTCGTTCAAAACTTTGAAGTTATGTTTATAGAAGTTGATAACTCGGGTTGAAATCCGTCTATAGTTGTTTCTACTGAGAAAAAAAAATACCGAACCTTTTCTTTATAGACATAAACTAGTATATTTGTGTTCTTTTGATGTCTACTTTTATTTCTTCTCATGTTGGGTTGTAGTGGATTGGAAATCCAATAATGATGGAGAGAGCAGAGTCAGGGCAGAAGTTGTATACACGTATGCGACTCTGGGAATTTCCAGATCAGTATGTGATTGAACCCACTGACGGGTCCTCAGGTTCCCCTTTGGCGATCACCCGGGCTGATGGCTCCATGAATGTGATAGGTATGCTATTTGTTTTCACATAATTTCCTAGTTTGTTTCTGCGGGATTCTATTTTTTCTTTAACGTAATGAGGTGATGTTTTTGGATCTCCAGATGGAGTTCCAGAATGCAACGCTCTTCGAGTTCCTAAAATTCAGACCATTTTTGGGGTTGCTGGAATGCTAAAGCTTGTGGCAGGTAATACAATAATTGCAAAAGTCATCTTAAACTAAGAAGCGAAATTTTCTTAACTTTCATTTGCTTCAATGTCTTTGTTGGCTCAATTCTTTACTTTTCCACGGCTCATAGATATCAGTTCATTAGTTATATCTGATGATCAGATGTTTACTTCTAGTAAGTTGACGTGTGTTTTGTTCTTTTTCAACTCCGTAATTGCAAGTTTTCAATTTTATAACATAACAATGGTTCTCTCTATGCCATTAGGATCATACTTAATAGTTATAACAGAACGGGAATGTGTTGGATCATATCTGGGACATCCAATCTTCAAAGTTACATCACTGAAAACTTTTCCTTGTGATCACTCATTAAGAAGTTCCTCTGCAGAGCAGGTGAGTCTACTCTTGTCTATCGTCCTTTCTGTTCACGTGACTGCATAATCTTCTCACTCCTGCCTTACCTTTTGCAGAAAAAGGTTGAGAATGAATTCGCTGCACTGCTTAATGTTGCTGAGCGCATTTCTGGTCTGTATTTCTCATATGATACCAACTTAACACTAAGGTGAGTGTTTGCTTAATTTCACTGGCATCTTTTTATCTTTAGGGAATGATGTGCAAACCACTCATGTTAAATTGTTGTCGAAACCTTAGATCTGGCAGTTGATGTGAACTTGAATTTCCTTACCATCCTTTAAGAATTTCCTTACCATCCTTTAATAATTAAAAACATGGAATGCATGCTAAAAGTTTCAGATCTTGCAATGCCATAAGAGCTGTAAGCTTCAAAGTTTCATGTTTCACAAGGAAAATACAGAAGTAAATTCATTTGAAGTCTGAAAAATGGAGTATTATTCAACTCTCAGTTGTACCACAAGATGGTTACTGAAGATACAGTGTTAAGTATTAGGGAGTTAGCGGTGTTTGTAATAAGAAGCTAAATTAAGAAACATAGGTTGTCCCATCAGATGGTGCAACTAAATGATGAACCATTTGATCAGCAGGGTTCTATGCATGCTTATAAGTTTCCTGGTTAAATTAAAAGGATGATCTCTTATATAACAGTGCACAGAGATTGCATGATTTGGGTGATGAATCGAAATTGCTTCCTCTTTGGAGACAGGTGAGTCTCAAGACTTGAAATCATTAAATTAACGGGAGATCTTTCTCTTAAAATTTCTTTTCTATTGAACATTGCTGGATTCTTTAGTGGCAGCCGTAGCCTCTATAAGTACAAGCCTTTGATTTTGTTGTTTGCTTCCCCATCCACATTTCCTGTTATGTTTGATTTCCATTCAACACAATTATGGTTATAGGGTATATTTGTTACAGGCAGAACCAAGATTTCTCTGGAACAATTTTATGTTGGAAATTCTCATAGAAAACAAGGTTGTGTTCCGTTAGTTCCAATCTTATTTACATTCACAATTCTTACTCTGTTTTTAAAGTTTTAGGTTAACAAACTGCTGATACATTCATTGATCTGTTTCCTGCAGCTGGACCCATTCCTTCTTCCGGTTGTTCAAGGAAGTATCCTTTTGAAAATTTTCACCATTTGACATAAAAACTATTCCTAACAATACTTAATGTTCTTTTGCTAACAATACATAATGTTCTTTTTAGTTACATTCTCCTCCTTAATAGCTGACTAGGCTTTCAGAACTTTCAAGCAGCCATTGGAAAGGAAATTGTTGACGTGACTCTAATTGCTAGGAGATGTACTCGGAGAAATGGTATCTTTTCCATGTTATAAGTTCTAGTCTGTTCCTAATCTGATAGTCCACTTTTCTCACTGTAATAACATAATAAACTCTCTGCTATTGTTGTTGGACCATCTAAGCACATTATTCTGCTTAGTTGCAAGCTAAAATGCCAAATTATATCCAGCCTTGGAGATATAAGAAAATCATTAGCCTTATTTTGTAATTTGATTTAGCTTATGAAAATCTTTCTTAAGGTACTCGCATGTGGAGAAGAGGAGCTGATTCTGACGGTTATGTTGCTAATTTTGTGGAAAGTGAGCAGATTGTACAGATGAATGGGTTTACAGCATCATTTGTTCAGGTAAATATTCGATATAGTTTGTGTAGTTACCACAAAACTTTGAGGCCCCTCTTTTGTTTAAAATGTTACTGGAAATTGTACATGGTTCTAAATTCCAAAACGAAATAATAGTATGAAACTTCTTATCATGTACTTTCTCAAAATTTTAAGAAGTATAATACTGAGTCAAGTGTAAGAGAGTGCTGCAATGCTCGTATTGATGTATAGTAAGTAATTAGGACTGGCTTTCTGTTCATATATCTTTACGACTTATGAGTTTCTTTGAATTCTTGTCAAATTTAGTCTCAGCTCATTTTCTTTGCTTTATCGCTTTTCCAAAGGTTCGGGGATCTATGCCATTTCTTTGGGAGCAGATTGTTGATTTGACATATAAGCCTAAATTTGAGATCATTAGACCAGAGGAAGCTGTAAGTGTTGCTTGTTCATTGGATGTTTTGTTTTACACCTATGGCACCTGTTGATTCCTAATGTATCACTTGTTGACCAGCCTCGAGTAGCGGAGCGGCATATTCTTGATTTGAGAAAAAAGTATGGGAGTGTATTCGTAGTTGATCTCGTCAATAAGGTGCACACTGTCAATAAATTTGGATGATTAAGATGTTTGATTTATTGGTTCCTTTTTTGCCTTATATATTATCAGAGACGTTTTCTTAGTGGTATGCGTGCTTCTATGTACTTCTGTTGTTATGTTTTTAAACTATGCTTCTCGGTACATGAAAATGTCAAGGAGTCAAAGCGCATTTTTGTTTCTGAGCACTCTAGGACAATTTCTTATTTCTTATGCCCCTTCACTTCTTATCAGCATGGAGGTGAGGGACGTTTAAATGACAAATTTGCGGAGTCAATGCAAGCTGTGACTAGTGATGATGTAAGGTAGAACTTCCTTTCATCTATCATCCTTTTTCCGTGCTGCTAATATATTACTTTTTAATGGGAAATATCCTCTTAATGTTGTAGATATCTGCACTTTGACTTTCACGAAATCTGTGGGCATGTCCACTTTGAACGGCTTTCTATCCTTTATGACAAAATAGCTGATTTTCTTGAGAAAAATGGGTATGTTTATACATGTTCCTCCAATATTTCACGAACTATGATGGTTTGACGACAGCTATTTAATGCAAATGCATATCTTGGTTTCTACCATCCTTTTGTCATTGGCAGGTTCCTTCTGTTGAATGAGAAAAGTGAAATATTGAAAGAGCAAACTGGGGTTGTAAGAACCAACTGCATTGATTGTTTAGACCGCACAAATGTTACTCAGGTAGTTGACTTCTATCATATATGTATATAATCCCAGCTTACTGCATTTTTCTTTGCTTTCTTTGTATTCATTTGCTTCACATAACAATCACAAGTTATGTTTGCAGAGCATGATAGGGAGAAAATTGTTGGAACTCCAACTGAGAAGGATTGGTGTTTTCGGTGCTGAAGAAACTATTAGCTCACATCCAAATTTTGATGAAAGCTTCAAAATATGTGAGTATGTCAGCATTTCTATTTCTTCTAAGACTAATTCAACAGAGGTTGGTACTTTTCCTTCAATACTATATTGGTTCGTTTAATGTATTTGTTAATGGTCTGTTTGACCTTTAGTGTGGGCTAATCATGGAGATGACATAAGTATTCAATATTCTGGCACTCCTGCTCTGAAAGGGGATTTTGTAAGGTATGTTTTCATGCATTTATTTTCAAGTTCTACATGCTCTGGCTTTAGTATTAAACCAATGCACTAAACTCTAATAATGATTACATTTGTGAATTTTCTCTGGAGCAATTTTGGGGTAGAACCTTATTCTCTGTTGTAGTGCACTTTTCCAACTTAGTCATATTTTGAGAAGTAGTTGAGCTTTTTGGAGTCAATAAATCATCCAGACCTTAATCACTGAGTAAAGTTTTCCATTGAATCGTCACTTCATTTGGTATTAAAATCATTATTATTGGGATGTCCCAAATTGAAAATATGCTTCATATCTTATATGACATCAAGTTCATGCTTCCAGAAAAATGACTTCATGAGGTGAAGTTTGTTGAGAGTTAATATATGATCATAACTAGGCCTCACACAACTTAACCTTTTGCGTTGAATGGTCTCTCAGAAACTTGATGACTCATCTCAACACTCATGATCAGGTTTGTCCATATGGGTCATAGAGTAACCAGGGAGCTTGGTTGGTGACTTCCCACCTAACATCCTGGTTGTCACGGAGGAAATCAGCTATGTTGGTTTAAAGGCTATTCTGGTCTCCTAGAAGCAAGGAAGGAAATGGGAAAAGCTCATAGATACCATAGACATAGTTTAAAGGTTCCTAGGATAGAGAAGGAATTTACATAATCCTAGGTGCTTGTGTCAATTTGCTTCAATCTTTCTGTGTGATGTATCAATATTTGCTATTTTCTTTCCTTGCTGTAGTCATCCTTTTTTCGATGCCGTCAACCCTTGTTTTCTTTTAATGCTTTTGATTACAATCTTTTTCCATATATATCCAGGTTGCTAAATATGTGATGGTCATTCTTATGTGAACTGTATGAAAACACGTTTCTTGCACTTCAAGCTCATTGCCTACTGTTGAATTGCAGATACGGCCAGCGGACCATGCAGGGGATCCTTAAAGATGGTGTAAATGCCCTTGTCCGCTATTACTTGAATAACTTCTCTGATGGAACAAAGCAGGTTAATATTTTCATTCTCGATTCAAATTTGAGTTTGGAAAGTGTCAGTATAATTCACAGCGGTTTTATGATTGTTAGTAAAATTAATCTCTTTTTTGGTCTGTTATCTTAGGGATAACTTTCACTTTGTAGAACTTAATTAGTTATCTTAAAGATAGAGATCCTTAAGACACTATATACTTCCAAGCTTTCTATGGGTATTCAATGACTTTCATGCTTCTGAAACAATATTTTATACATCATAAGGTTAGATTTCTTTGTTATTATGTAACATATATGTGGATCCTGATTTAAACTTCTCATTTTTCGCCTTTCTTTTTTTATGGCACTTGTGAAGGATGCAATTGATCTCTTGCAAGGACATTACATTGTTTCTGTAAGTCGAGATATGAGCCCTCCATCTCAAACAGGCGGCCTTGAGAGTGTAGCTGTGAGTACCAATCAAACAAACTTTTCCTTCCAAGTATATTTTGCAATAAGTTACCAACTTCGCTGAGATTCTCTGCTTTGTCGTGGAGTTATTCCACATGACAACAATATTCATTAAGCCCACGATGACGAGTAACCTTTCCTTGTTCTATTCCTTCAACATTATGACAAAAGCAATAAACTGCATTTTGATCACCATGGTACTGGAACTTCCATTCTTGATTTTTGTGAACTTGAGGTTGATCACTGACGTGTGTGAAGTATCTGGAAATTGTAATTTGATTGCATGTGGTTCTACATTAACTACCTCAGACTAACGCCAAATTGTTTCTAACAGTCTTTTCCTCTGGCTTTATCGGTGGTCTTGATTGGATTCCTTTTTGCCATGATGTCGCTTAGACAAGGTGAGTTTGATTGAAAATGTCATCAAATCACTGATTGGTTCATAAAGCTTTCAAGACTTTGCAAAATTGTTGCCTACCACTGACCATCTGTGTCGGCATTATCTGACCTTTTCTTCTCCCCATCTCCTATGCAGTTCGTTATGACCCTCGGCACTTGTTCTTCTCAGTTTTGTGGGCAGGCCTTAGTGTTGCCAGTGCGGCATTTGTTAGAGCCAATGGGAGAATTTTCTGTAATCGGCCTCGTCTGCATAAGCCTCGACGTTGATTCGAATTTCACTCTGCTCGAGGAAGTACAAAAATGATGTGAAGCTCCCGGCTTGCTGCCTATTGTACTGCTTCACACGAGTTTTATTTTCTTCTAGTGCATATAGTTCAATTATTTGAATGCTGCCTGTGCAAAAAGGATCAGCAATTGATTGCAATTTGAGCATTTGTCAACTTCAAATGCCCAGTTCTTTATTCTTCCCTGTGCATTGGGTTTTCCTTGTGCTCTGTTCCAACTGGAAACTTTTGGACGACATCTTAAAGGAATATCTATACAAATTACGCCTTTTATATTTAGAGCCTACCATGTGCAAAAGTTTGAAGAATATCACTAATGTAATTGTTCAATGTAAGTTTGTGCTGTAACTTGCAACTGCGGGTGATCATCGGTGCAAATTTGGACTTTTGAAATAGCTGATCAAGCAAGTACTAAATTTTTAGTGGTGCACATTACAAGATATGAGTAGGTAGTCAGCGGATTAATTGTGAAGACCGCGGACTCACACATTTATTGCAATGGAACTAAAATATATCCATAATCTACACATCGTGATTTTGGATTATCTTCAAGGAGAAGAAGCTTGACCAGCATATGCATATGGTGGCCAATACAGGTGGAATTCAATCTTGTAAATGACTGTAAGACCTTTGGTATCCACTGGAGACGATGTGATGTAGCCCTGCACGAACAGAAAATCACCGGTACCACCTACCACAGGATGATCGGCAGGCTTGATGTTATTTGTGCCACCAGCTATGGAGATTGAACCTTTGTGATGCTTCAATTTTAGAGTGATCTTAGCAACAGAAATGCTCCTTAGACCATCAAGACTAGATGTTGTGGTAGTTCCTTCTGCAACGCCAACACGTCTCGAGGATCGGTTGGCTGTAACCGTCAAAAGATCTTCAAAAACATAAAAAGTGCCAAAAGGGGTTGTAGCTTCACTGATGCCTGCTCCTGCCACACCCTTCACTATTATGTAACCGGTTTTGTTAATGGTTTCATGTTGGTAGAGTGAAAAGTGCAGCGATTTTAGTCCTTGGTGGTGGTGGTGGTGGTGGTGGTGAGAGGTGGAAGTTGCATCCAATACAAGAGCCAATAAAAGGGCAGAGCAAAGAAAACAGTAGACAGGCTTGATCATGGTTGCCGTTTGTAAGCTTGAAGACGAACTTTAAGGGTGTTTCTATTGATTAATCGAGCCTTAGAAGGACTCTTTTTAATGACAGCGGAGAGTACAAAATTTCTTTCACCCTGTGGAGAAGTTGAACAAGTCAACAAAAACAAGGTTAGGTTCCTAGGGAATGTAACTATCGAAACCTGATTGAATATTAGTAGGTAAGACTTGCATTTCAAATCATAATTCTGTCACAGTTGTACAAGGGCATGATCATTTGTCCCATTTTTATGTACTAATTTTGTCTCATTTGATCTCAACCATTTATTTTGATAAGTCTGTCACACTTGTACAAGGACATGATCATTTGTTTCCTTTTTTATGTACCAATTCTGTCCCATTTGATCTCAACCATTTAGTTTGGTGAGTGGAATAGAATTGGTGCATAAAAATGAGATAGAGGGTATGAGGTGCACTTCTACAAGTGGCCTGACTTGGAAGTGCCATTCCAGAACTTTGACCAGTAAACGTCGTCTGTTGAATAGCATGCCGCCAGACTTTTCTTCTCAAAATGCGCAGAAAGCAGACAAGTTTGACCCACACTCTACCGTCTACAACAATGGATCTTAGACTTTCACCAGCCTTGAAGTTGCACACTAGTCTAGCAAATGCTCTCTTAAACAGCAAAATTCTTCGTACTCATTTCACAATTTTGCCATTTGCACCTACGTGTTCTTATTCTAACTGGAGCCAGTATAATCAGTAAACTTAATTCACCGTAAACAAACTCTATGAGAATCAAATTTATTGCAGTCATTCTGATACAAATGAATGGCCTAAATATTAACGCACCACTCCAGTATATATATATATATAACAATTCCAATTCTCCAAACTAACAGTAGACTGTCTGGAAGTCGTTAAAACTGCTTCTTTTTCTTCTCCAAATACGAATGGTGGCGTTGAAAGTTCAACACTGCCCACACCAAGTGCCACAGACCAATTTCAGGCCATAATTCTTTAGGAGAGTACAATGGGCATGTACTAGTCTGCCAAAGCAAAAAGTTGCTAAGACGAGTCTCTCCTGAACTTCGAACAAGGATGTCAGGATCAGGAGCTACCGCCATGTACAAATGCTTCTCAACGTCTACCAGCTTTATGCTAAAGCACTCCCCCTGCATCTTGTCTCCAGCTTCGACCGGGAACACATTATTTTCTATTCTACTTGGGCTCAATTCTTGAGCTTCATCCCGTTTATCTTCACAGGATCCTGGGAAAGTATGCTCAACCACACCATTCCTAGTCTCTTCGACTCCTTTGGTCACACCATTTGCAGCTTCTGCATCACCGTTGCAAGAAACACCAGCTTTCAACACTCGAGACTCGTTGGCATCATGTTTGCAAGATTCTTGAACAACATGCTTATCGGCATTATCACTCTTCTTAGAGTCTCTGTCTCCAAACCCCACTTTATGAGAATTACATGGCTGAGTTACCTCAATTATTTCTTTACAGGATTCTTGAACAGCATGTAAAATCTCATCAAGTGAAGTATAGGCTACGCATACTAAAAGTGAATATTTGGTGTTTTTAGCGGTAGCCCTCATAGCCTTTTCTGCTGCAACTCTAACAGGTTCACTCAACAGTTTCAAATTGCCTATAAAATAGACTCTGACACCATATTGGTTCACAATACTTTCTTCTCTAAGTAATTCCTCAATCTTTTCCAGCATCAGATTCATTAGGTTCTCAACCTCATCTGGCCGCCTTTTAAAATTTTCAATGCTAAAGGCATAAATAGTCACATATTTCACCCCTAATTCATAGCAGTACTTCAGCATGTTCATGAGGGCCAAAAATCCAGCCCTATGACCTGCCCCTTCTTCCAGGTTTTTCTTCTTTGCAAATCTCCGGTTTCCATCCATTATGAAGGCAAAATGAGTGGGTATAGGACCCGTAAATAGAATGCGAAACATACACCTTCTTAAAAAATCACCCAAATTGCTAAATAATTCACTCAAGCTCCAGGCAGTGTGTGTTTTCATTTTGTTCGACATAAATATTGCAACTATAAACCCAGCTGCTCACGAGGAAGAAGCAAGTTAGTTCACATCAGTTAAGTCTATTCCTCGAAAGATAGTAGAAAACAATAGCAAAATGATACCGAGACAGAAGCTGGAAATGAACATCCCCAAAGTAACATAGCTCCAAATAGAGAAAGAAATCACTTAAATACTCAACAAGACAGACCTCAAACCCATATGTGGATTCACGCAATTGAAAAATCTATATCAGCTCTGAACCACGAGGGATCATAACTACATAGTTCGCCTTTTATCTCAAACTCAATAATAGAAGGTGCCCGTAGATCTAACAGTGAACTATTAATTTAAATCCTTTAAAGTAAATTGATCACCAACTCGTCTAAGTAGCTTACTGTAAACAAGGATGATTGAGCAGTAAGCTTATGCTTTGCACATCAATCAAGATCACGAAATCATATGATGATAATCATCAAAGCATGTCCAAAAAGGAAACAGAACATTCGGATGATGCAGAAACCAACATCTAATAATGAACTCTAAACCAACACAGTTATCTAACACATACTCGCAAAAACATTCGACGGCAGTTAAAACGAACATGGTTTCATGTGAAAGCGTTTAGTCCTGGCAAAAGCAAACAAAAACCCATGTCTGAAGTGGAAACTTTCAACCGTAGAGAATCAAAAACAAAAAAAAATACAATAAAGACAGAAACTTCAATCAATTCAAGCTGGTTCCGTTGAAAAAGGAAGAAGTAGAAAAGTTCCGATTGAAGAAACAAGACATAAAGGACTGAAAGACTTACCTTATCGCCTTAAGCTCTATCAATGCAAATCGTAACCCAAGTTAAACCCTAAAAGCAAGAAGATTGTAGAAAACAACTGAGCTGTAGAATAGAATAGTAGGAAGTCATATATAGAAAAGAGTGAGTCTGAGAGAAAGGCAGACACTTGTAAACATCACAGAACTAAGAATTTTTTGAATATTGTTTTCAGAAAAATACAAATTCATAATATATATATAGTGTGTATGTGTGTGTATATGTGTATTTTTTGGTTTACAAACGTGGGAAGATGAGATAAGAGTTTAATGTTGTCGTTTCGTGGTGGCTGTGGAGGCGGGAAAGTATCAGTGGACTTCCATGACCTTATGAGTGGTCCAGTTCAAGCCCAACACCTTACCTAAGCAAACCTACCCTTTATTTTGGAACTTGCTAACAATGTTGGACTTTAGGATGAATTAAAATTTTAATTTTTTTTAATTTCTCATGAGGTGTCTTAGGCGGGTCTCAACTATGAGAAGGCATATTTAAGCTATCCACACTCAGAATAATCCTCGCTCGAGCCGAGTAGGTCTCTTGCGGGAGGTAAAACTCTGACTCCAAATTTTAAACGACTGCATACATAAGGGCGATTCGAACCCGTGACCTTACTTAAGTCAGGAGTGCCTTATCAATTCACCTGCGCCCTAGGGTTAATTTTAATTAATTTTATAGTATTAATTGAGGTACAAAAATCCAAAATAGCTTTTTAAAGGATTTTTATGTTTTTCAAAAAGATGAAACACATTTATTTTGTTTGTGTTGTTTTCAAAAATTAACTATAACACAAATTATATATTTTTGTCTTTTTCATTTCTCCAACTATTCTTTTAGCTACTTCGATTCTTTCATTTATTTTAGTATTGTTTTATTCATTTCTCTAAACTTCTTTCTGCTTCGGCTATTGATTCTTTCTATTGGTGGAAGATTATAAGAAACAATATTATTCCTAATTCTAATCAATTACATGATATGTTTTTTAATTCAATTTATGTACATATTATCTATTTGACACTTAATATCATCTTAGGCCATGGATATATATATATATATATATATATGAAGTTTGCCTTGTTTGTTGAATTTTACTTCTTACATGTTGAATTTTAGTAATGACAAAAGTGGTTCAATCATCTATGAAGAAGGGACAATTCATTCTAACAAAAATAAATGTCATGGTGTAGTGGATTTATTAGTACTAAGTCGAGTTATTTCGGTAGTTTTTTTTTATTTTAAATATAATATAAGTCGAGTTATTTTGATAGCTTTTTTTAAATTTAGATACCATATTATATTTTTTCATCCAGTAAGAAATTATTTTTTCAAAAATTAAATAATTTCATTTCTTGGAAAGTTAATAATAGATTCTCATTACATAGTCTAGGGGCATTACAACCACCCACATTCCAAGCTAAAACTACCACAATCTGTATCTCCATTATAAAAGATTGCTTCGACTTGTGACCATTAACCAATGCATGATAGCCTCGTGTGAGGGAACCATACTCCATCTCCTCCCATTTCACAATGTACCTGGTTATCTTCTATATTACCAGTACTTAGCTACTTACTACGAAAGGCTCATTATAATTCTAATTTTAAGAGAACATGTGTTCCTGGAAACATTATCTTCTTTCCCCTTAAGCTCAAAGCTCATTCTCTACTTCATATTTTCCATAGATTACTAGGCTTGGTTTGAATATAGCTCTGGAGCTTGTTTATTTTCGATGCTTTGTATACTACTTTAAGAATTCTACGCTTTATATGAAAATATTAATTTCAATGTATTTTCCATTCTTTAGTTATCTACTACGTATTTTCCATTCTTTAGTTATCTACTACAATTATTGGTAATTGAGCTTGGCAAGACACTTATTCTCTCACTCAACTAGATTATCTCAGCATTCATCTGAGCTCCAATTTTTGCATAACATCTTTCATTCCACTCTTCACACGGCTTGTATAGGCAGAACTCAAGACAATTAGCTAGGGATAGTGATCTTTCATGCTTATGTATAGAGCAATTTAAGAACCACTTAAAGACTGCTTGAAGCTCATTCCTAACCTTTTGAATGTTGGAAAGGTAAGTCTAGAATCCCTTTCAAAAGTTTCACTTGAAAAACAAGTGTGGAATTGTTTCAGCTTCGCTTTTGCAAAAGAGACAAATATTAGGCATATTTAGATATTGCAATATGTTTATAATATTTAACTTCCCTTTGACAACCAGTCACATGTGGAAGGAGGTTTTTTAAAGTAAGCATTTATCCCACACTAATTTATGCCAAGATTAAACTCCCATTCTACTACAAAGAGCCATCCTATATGATTGGTTAATATACTGTCCATCTCTTGGTCTAATCCTCATCGATCCATAATGAACTGGGGCTGTAAGAAGCAAAAAATTGAGTAATAGGAGTTGGAACTCCTTGCTATAGATTATCACAAATCCATATTTTCAGCTTTTGCTTAATGAGGGATAGAATTCAACAAAGATATATAAATATGACTTTTGCATAATGGACCAACCAAACTCCACTTATCAAAAAGAATAGAGGCAGTTTTACCCTTTACAAGTTCTTCCATGGCAACCCCCGATCTTAGTAGTTGCTTGATACCCTAAGAGAATGAGGGTTTTTCTTGCCAAAGGAATTGAATCATTATTATCAATATAATATTTCTACTAAATTATCATTAATCCTAGCATATCAAAAGAACCTAACCATAAAAAATATGCTAAATCAATAAGATGTTTATAAAGAGGTTCAGTCGTTATCATAAATGAATGTAATGATTTTGTATTGTGTTGCGATCAAATACAAGAGCTAAATAAATACAGGAAAATTTGAACTGAAGATTCTAATCTCCAGGATTTGTTACAACAGAAGTTTGATTAAGTAAACAACAAACTAATAACAAACTAAGTCTTAGGATAATGTTTGAACCATTCAAACATATCCTAGTCAAGTATCCTTATCATGCCCCCGTAAGATGAGGTGTCTCTGAGAGACCTTCATCTTATGTCTAAAATCCTCAAACTTGAACCGAGAGAGAGGTTGGGTGAGTGCATCCGCAACCTGATCATGAGTAGAGATGTGAGAGACTCGAAGCTGAGCCTGCTGGACTTGTTCCCGAACAAAGTGATAGTCAAGTGCTAGGTGTTTCATCCGTGAGTGATACACTGGGTTTGAAGAGACATAGGTAGCTCCTAAATTGTCACAGTAAATGGTTGGTGTGTCTGGGAGACGAACATAAAGCTCGGTAAGTAAATTGCGTAGCCACATAATTTCTGCAGCAGTGTTTGCAACCGCTCGATACTCTGCTTCTGTGGAAGAGCGAGCAACCGTTCGCTGACGCTTAGAATACCAGGAAATGGGATTGGTTCCCAGATAGATAACATAGGCGGAGGTGGATGTTTTTGAGTCAATATCGCCTCCCCAATCAGCATCACTATACGCACTTAATGAAAGACGTTGGGAGGCACATAGCTGAAGTCCATATGCATGAGTATGTTTCAAATACCGTAGAGTCCGTTTCAGTTGTTTGAAGTGAGTGTTGGAAGGTCTATGCATGAACTGAGATAATTTGTTGACTGCATAAGAGAGGTCAGGATGAGTAAAGGTAACATACTGAAGGGCCCCCAAAATGCTACGATAGAGTGTGCCATCAACACTAGCAGTACCATCATCTAGCTTCAAAACAGTGGATGTGCAGAGTGGAGTAGCACATGGTTTTGCATCAGCCATAGTAAACTTGTGAAGGAGATCGTGGATGTATCTTTGCTGAGACAAAAAAGGCCTTTGTTATTTTGAATAATTTCAATCCCCAAAAATTAGCTTGGTGTGCCCAGATTTTTTAACGAGAATCTAGTGGAGATGGCACCCATAAATTGTCGAAGATGAGCTGTGGAGTTTCCTGTGAGAAGGAGGTCATCGACGTAGACAAGAAAGTACATGGTGACCTGTTGATGATGATAAACAAATAAAGATGAATCACTAGCACTGGTCTTGAACCCATACTGAACTAGAAATCCCCGAAGTTCATTGTACCATGCTCGTGGGGCTTGTCTCAACCCATAGATAGCCTTCTTCAGTTTGCAAACATGAGATGGATGATCCGGATGAACAAAGCCGGGAGGTTGTTTCATGTAGACTGTTTCTTCGAGATGACCTTGAAGAAAGGCATTGTTGACATCCATTTGATGTAGAGACCAACCTTGTGATAACACCACAGTGAGAACAACCTTTATTGTTGGATGTTTGACGACTGGTGAGAATGTTTCATGAAAATCAACCCCGGGACATTGACTGTAACCCTTTGCTACCAACCTAGACTTGTATCGATCAATTGAACCATCTGATTTGCGCTTCGTGCGAAAAATCCACATACATCCAACCACGTTCCATGCTTCCGAAGCGGGAACCAGATCCCATGTGTCATTGCGAACAAGAGCATTGTATTCTTCAGACGCTGAAGCCCTCCAATGTGGAGAACATAAAGCTTCGGTGATAGTCCTAGGTTCATCTGTAACGGGTAGTGGGTATTTGGTGGTAGTGAATATTTTTGTTTTGAAAATGTTATTTTGAGCTCGAGTACGCATCGGATGTATGCGCGGAGGTGGTGGGTTGGTGTTTGGGACATTATTATTGGTAGGCAAAGATGTTGGTGCAGGTGGGTCGGGTGGTAAAGAATGATCAGACGGGGGTAGTACCCCTGTAGGTGGCAGCATTGTCACGGGACTTATTGGAATGATATGATGAGGTGGAGACAGAAAGGGAAGTGACGAAGGTGGTGAAGGCGAGACAGTGGAGGATAAGGAGGAGTATGGGAAATTATCATCAACAAATTTTACATGTCTGGATGTATAGATTTTGTTGGTTTTAGGGTCAAGGAAAAAGTAGGCAAATTGAGAAAGTGAGTAACCGAGGAAAATGCAGGGGATAGAGCGAGGTTGAAGTTTATGAGTAACATACGGTCGGAGCCAAGGAAAGCATAAGCATCCAAAAGAATGCATATGGTGATATGTGGGTGGTTTTTGGTGGAGGACCTCGTAAGGAGTTAGCATTTGAAGAAGAGGAGTAGGCATTCGGTTGATTAAATACACTGCAGTACAGACCGCAAATGACCAAAAAGTTGTGGGAAGATGACTAAAATGAAGGAGAGAACGAGCAGTCTCAATAATGTGACGGTGTCTGCGTTCAGAGGTACCATTCAGTTCAGGGGTGTGGGGTGGTGTGGTGAAGTGGGATATGCCATTTTGGGACAGGAAAGATCGAAGCTTAATAAACTCGCCACCATTATCAGTGTATAGGGACATAATTTTCAAGCCAAAGAAGTTTTCGACAACAGATTTAAATTGTTGAAAAATGGAAAGAACATCAGATTTATTTTGTAGAGGATAAAGCCAAATATATTTAGAGAAATGGTCAATAAAAACAACATAATACTTAAAACCATCTGAGGAGGTGACAGGTGCTGGTCCCCATACATCCGAGAAAACTAGCTCCAAAGGTCGTGAGCTAGAGAGACGTTGACTAGAGAAGGTGCTGGTCCCCATTCACACGAAATACACGCTGATGACTTTGGTGGACTGCTCTTGAGTTGCTGATGTGACTGAAGTACCTTGAAGATTTTGTTGGAAGGATGGCCAAGAATATGATGAAGAATATCATGACGAGGAACACTGGAAAGAAAAACAAAAGGTTGTGGTGATGGAAGATGGAGGTTGTATAAGTCACCGTGACAAGTTCCCGAAAGAAGTACTGCCCGCGTCTGTAAATCCTTCACCTGAAAAGCATTAGGAAATAGTTCCACCGATACTTTATTTTGAGTACACAAACGTTTGATAGAAATTAAGTTACGGCTAATATTAGGAACATGAAGTACATCTTGAAAAGCGAATGTTTTTGTGGAAGTAGGAAGACAAAAACTACCCGTGTTTGATATTTGGAGATTGTGACCATCACCTATCTGAAGTTGATCATTACCCATGTACGGAGAGCCGAGAGTCAAGTTTTGTAGCTCGTTTGTGACATGGTGCGAGGCTCCAGAGTCGAGGATCCACTGCTGTCCTTGATCAGTTCTTGGTGGATTGGTGCAGTAGGCAACAGGAGCAGAGACTGTCCCTGAGTTCCCTGGAGTGCCAGTGCCATGGATAGGGAATGACGGGCCAGAGGAAGCAGCGACAAAGTCCAGCGGCAGGCCACCAGTGCCAGATCCAGGCATGAATGTCCACTGTCCAGCAGCTCCAAAATGTGCCTGTGGAATCTGCGAACCAGAATAACCAGAATAACGGCCAGTCCCATATTGATGTTGTTGTCCCCCACGTTTTCTCTGAAGCTTCCGGCAGACCTTGGCAGTGTGTTCCGGCTTTTCACAAAATTGGCACACCACATTTCGATAACTATGATTTGGAGCAGCGTACTGTGGTGGTCCTTGTCCAGCGCGATGGTGCTGTGAATGGAAGTGTTGTCTGGACGGATGTTGTTGTGAGCCATTCCAGACTCTAGCAGCTGCATTGGCGGTGAGAACAGAGGAACCGTGAAGCCGTCATTGCCTGGATAGATACCCTTCATGATCAACAAGCTTATCAAACAATTCATCGAAAGAAATGGCAGTGTCTCTAGTGCGAATGGCTGCACAGATTTCTTTATATTCTGGTGATAGACCATTTAAGGTATGAATAACTAAATCTTCATCGTCAATTGGGCCATTTATTATAGCCAATTCATCCGCTATTCCTTTTATACGTTGTAGATATTGAGTCATTGATAAATTGCCTTTGGAAGCGGTGGTGAGTTGCTCTTTTAATGACATGATACGAGTCCTAGATCGATTGGCATACATCTTGTTTAAAAACGCCCAGGCTTGGGAGGAAGAGATCATCGAGCCCAGTGTGTTAATTATCGTTTCATCAACAGAGGCTGTTATTGCATGAAGGATGAGTTTGTCTTGCCGTATCCAATGCTTATATGCAGGATTGGTTTCAGGTGGACAAGGAAGGCTGCCGTCTACATAACCCATCAGATCATAACCGATGAGCAGTGATGAGAGCTGGACTTTCCAGGCAGGAAAGTTAGAACCTGTTAGCTTCACTCCGGATTGCATATTTAGTGCGACTACGCTGGAATTTCCATCAGCGATTGGCGTTGCATCTGGTGCCATGAATGAAAGATGAAAAAGAAAATAAAAATAAGTGCCTTTAAGCGTTTGGCTTTGATACCATAAAGAGGTTCAGTCGTTATCAGAAATGAATGTGATGATTTTGTATTGTGTTGCGATCAAATACAAGAGCCAAATAAATACAGGAAAATCTGAACTGAAGATTCTAATCTCCAGGATTTGTTACAACAGAAGTTTGATTGAGTAAACAACAAACTAATTACAAACTAAGTCTTAGGATAATGTTTGAATCATTCAAACATATCCTAGTCAAGTATCCTTTTCATTGTGAACCTTCCTCAGGTGACAATTCTTAATTTAACGGTCTTATTTGTTTTCTTTTGATTGTTATTATTATTCGATTCTTGCCTTTTTTATTAACTAATGACAATTACTCAATCTACATTGGGCTACTTTCTCGTTCATTATGCATGCAAATGAATGATCTTTGCATTATTATTTGAATCCTAACTGTTAATTTTGTTTTTCCAAGACAAGCATATGCAAAACAGACTAGTCATAGTTGTTTGTGTTTTCCTCCAGAGTTTGATTCCAAATACAATCATCAATGGTAAGTAATCTCCTTTTCTTATTACTTTATTACCCTTTGGTTTTTTGGCGATCCAGAGTTTAATGATCTTTTTACTATTTAGAAGATCTATATAATGCATATGTAAATATGTTCTCTAGGACTTTACAGAGTCAGAAAATAAAATAGAGTGTTACAAAGTAAATTAGGGGATTAACAAGAACATGATAACATATTTCTTCACCTTGGATTGGTATTGGGAGATAAACATGATAATTGATGATGGAAGCAATACATCAAATATATACATAGAAAATTTACAAATTTTACATATTAAGGAAAGCATAGTTCTCATAACTTTGTAAGCCTTTGCTTTTTCACTATATATAAGAAATATGTTGCATGTCTCTGAACTCACCTCGTTGTTTTTCTTAATCATTTGCTTCTTAGTTCTCATTCTTTTACATTCAATTGCAGATTCATATTTTGCTTCATTTTGACCAATTGGTCGTGGTTTTGCAGTGAAGGATTTGTTCGTTGAAGTGCAAACTTTTTGCATCGAATTGTCACTAATCAAGTTCTTTTTCTTCTGTGGATTTCAGTGCCTTTAGTTTCTGCCTTGGTGCCTGTAGAACCTTATATTTGGAGCTCCTTCCAATTTGTAGCTTTCTGTTGCTTCATAAGGATATAACAGCTACACTATTCTGATAGAAAGTATACTCATTTTTGGAATTAGAATTGGAGTGGATGATGATATCCGAAGTCATTGGTTACTGAAATGCTCCTATCAGGGTACTTTTTTAAACGAGTTTTTCATATTTCAATCTAATTTTCTAAATTTGTATACTTGAATCTAATCTATTCTATTCTTTGATGATACAAATGACAAGTCTGGGAGGAGCACAAATCTAGAAATAGGGGTGTCAGTTCATCAGCAAGATGAGGTTAGTATATTATGGACTTAAATATAGCATAATGGCATGTAATTGGTTTTTCCCTGATCTCAATGTCTACCGCTTACTCCCATAATCTTATAACTGCTCTGAGTAGGTTTGATCCTTTTTCTTGCCCAATTCATATCATATCATTGCTGTAAATAATCTACTGTATCAAAATATACCAATAGCAATGTAGATTTCGCTGATTAGCTTTGAAATTATTATGTTGCATTTTGGATTAATTAGGTTTAAACTTATACTCCATTTTGATTTAATTTGCATAAATATTTTTTGCAACTGAATTAATTGCAAATATTAGGGTTAAATATAATTTATTAGACTAAATCAATTTAGACTAGGTTTAAATTTGGAAATAATTTCTCTCCCATATATCTGCATTTGTTTTAGTGTTACACCTTTACTCTTAATAACGTTAGAATTGTTTGGGAGAAGGCATCCATATATATGCTGCAAGTAGTTGACCGAAATTTTTGTCGTTGTTAAGTATACAAATTTATTCTCCTTTTCTTTTGTTAGATCAATGATGCTTATATTTTGGAATTTAATCAGAGATTAGTCTTTTGTTCATATATTTTTTTAATAAAAAATATGTATCTTTTATTTGGATTAGGTCTTTTTGAGGATGTGTGTGTTTGATGCTTTCTATTTATCAGTATCATGACTTAAAAAATATGTATCTTTTATTTGGATTAAGTTTTTTTTAGGATGTGTGTGTTTGATGCTTACTATTTATTAGTATCATGACTTTAGCTCATTTTTGCTGGCATGTGGACAGTGGTTTAAGGCTCATGTTTCGTCATGTGGTCTATTTCATATTCCTTATCCTAGTGCTCCTATAGTCAACTGTGTCAAGATGATACGTCTATGATCAGATGATATGTCTACGATCAGAAAATTAGCTGTAGCAAATCAAATGATATGTCAATGATCAGAAAATTAGCTGCTAGAAATAAGAGAAAATTTGATGCTACTGTTAAATTTGCTTATTTTTATTTGAAGGCTGACATTATGTCAATATTTTAGGATCTTGTCTAGGATAGTACTTCGACCACTAATGTCTTTATCGACATTAACCTCTGATATTTAGTTGTAGAATATGGAACTATGCTATGTTGTGTAAAAGATCTTTAAACATTTATTAATTTGTTTTAATTCATATCAAATTTGACAATTATTATATTCTTTTACTAATCCATTTGACAATTAATTAATTGATTAATTATAATTTAATATAGTATGTACATATGCACTACTTAATTAACAGTCGCGATTAGTAATAATAATAATAATATGTATTAATTATTCCATTAATTTAACTTAGCTTGATAGAAAATTTGATTAAATTATATTTAAATTTAAAGGAATTACACAATTATATAAAGAATATTTATTTAATTAAATAAGTTTATTTACTGATTATATAAAATTGATTAATTATTTGCACATTTATTTTGTTTTTTGAAGTTAAAATTAAATATGGATTAAAAGTTTCTTATATCTGACAAAATTTGTCAGTCAGCTATTACTCAATTATTATTTTGCAGTGAAAACGTCTAAAAAATCAGTTTGCACTTTATCGCAAATCGTCAAGCAAATTATATCCTTCACGGACATGACATGTTAAGTCACTCCTGTGAAAAGGTGTCACACGTGTAGCTCAACATGTCACACCCGTGGCATACAACATGTTTGGTAAATCTAACTACTCAGTTTCCTTACCCTTTTGAATAAAAATATAAGTTAAGCCATTATTACAACAAATTTGTTAGAAAAAGACTAAAAAAACATTTTTAAAATTTGCCTGACATCTTAATTCACTTTCAAAAGAATTTATTGCCAAATCATAGAAAATATTGACAAATATCTATGGATATCTATGGAAAGATTTTCATAGATATCTGTCAATATTTTCAATTGATACGGTGGCTATTTAAAGATGTATACGTCGGGCTATTTCAAGCAGACAATATTTTTGATTCATAGATCGGGTATTTAAATACATGTTGTTATAAACGAAGTTTATTCAATTGTTAGAAATGAAATCTACAAATAATTAATATTACTTTAATAAACATTTAATATGTTTTAAATTTTTCTAAAGAAGCCTTCCTTTTATTTAAAATTTGGTTCACAACTAGGGGCGGATCTATAAA
>JANIHZ010000208.1:44519340-44533730 GCA_027478365.1 Erythroxylum rufum | reverse complement strand
AATATTCCTAATAAAATAACCCTTTTGAAAATAATTTTCAAATAATTAGAAAACACTTTTCTAAAATTATTAGTGATTTAAACTAATTTAATTAATTTAATTAAAATTAAGTTTTTTTTAGAAACTGAATTTATTTATTGAGATAAAACTGCATCACAAGTTAGAGTGTCTAACAAAAAAACCAGGCGGCATGTCCTAACTAATCTTATTAGGATATCTAGTAGCTGATTTAGATAACAAGTGGACTACCATATTTACATGTCTTGGAATCCATTTAAAAGTAAAGGATTGAAAACCAAAAGCAGTTAATTTGCACTCTTCCAAGATCACTCCCAGCTCATTGATGTCATTTCTTGATCCATGGAACCACTGCACTAAATGAAGACGATCGGTTTCAACCTCCACTGATGTAAAGCCAGATTGTATCAACCAAGATAAGGCTTCTTTGAAAGCGATAGCTTCAGCAATAAGAGTATAATTTGAAATAGAAAAACCAAAGAGACATTTAACAAATTGACCTCTCTCTCCTCTTACTACTACGCCATATGACATTGTCCCCTGAGCAGATTGAATTGCAGCATCAAAATTGCACTTCACAACTCCAACAGTTGGGCCTTACCAACGAACAACAGGTTCGTCAGCACCTATTGGTGTACCAGAATTACTAGCTTGGGGTTTGACATTTTTCCACTCTTCAAGAAATCTGTTTGAAGATGCCACAACAACTCTAAGATCTAATCTTTTATGCTACTATATGAAAGAATTTCGGGCTTTCCACAAGTGCCACAGAAGTACACAAGCCCGACTCACTGCATCTAACTGGCCAGTCAAGAGATCCTGCAAAAAGGTAAGAAAATTTGGAGCAATAGGATATAAATTTAATAAAGCCCAACCTGCTCGAGCGTGCATGGTCACAGTCTAGCAATGCATGAGAAATTGTTTCAACCTCATCACAATAAGGACAATTTTCCTCAATTGTCATTCCTTGTCTTTTTAAGGTCTCTCTCACCAGAATAATCCCTCTACATGCTCTCCAAAGAAATTCCTTCATTTTGGGAGGAATTGGTAGATGCCACAACTTCTTCCACGAGCCGGCAAGCTCCTCAAAAACTGTGGTGCTTAACAATTTAAGGGTTGCTTTATAACCAGACCTAACTAAGTAGAAACCATCTTTAGTAAAATGCTAAATCAACTTATCTTGATGGTTTTTCATTTGCAAAGGAATTGAAAATATTTTCTCCACATCAATATTACAAAAAATGCCTTATATTAATTGTAGATCCCATGCCTTCTCATCTGCTAGCATTAAGTCATTCACCTGCAAATATTCAAGACCCTCTACCACTGGTGACTGTATAAAAAAATATGCATCTCCCAGTAACCAAGGGTAATTCCATACGGAGATTGTCTCTCCATTTCCGACTCTCCACCGTGTGCCAATAGCTAGCAAATCTCTAGCTTGTAACATACTCCTCCAAATAAAACTTGGATTATATTCGTTCGTTGCTTCCAGGAAAGAGTTCCTGGGAAATTATTTAGCTTTGAGAATGACCACCATCTAGTTTTGACCCATACATTCTATCCCATGTTAGCCAATGCATTCTGGCACCTCCATTGGGTTTGCTGCCCCACCAGAGGGAATTCATCATCTTTTGAAGTTCATCACAGGTTGTAATTGGGATCAAAAACACATTTATACAGTAATTGGATATTGCTTAGGCAACCGTTTTGAGAAGAATTTCCTTTCATGCTCTAGAGAGAAAATGGGTTCTCCAACTACAAAGCCTCCCTTTCGGTCTCTCCTTTAGAAAAAAGAATATATGTTTTTTGTTTCTGCCTATAAGAGAGGGTAACCCTAGAAATCTTCTGTGATCAAGGGGAGTTGAAACTCCTAAAACATCTAAAACATATAAAAATCAAAAATAAAAAAGTACACATTTTTACGTGCCCCCACCAATTTTTAAATTTAGGGTTTGCCACCTTCGCTCCTCTGCTTCTCTCGTTTGAGCTTCTAGCTTCCATAACACCATGTGTTGGTCCACTATGATTCGTGCATCTTCTATTTATAGGCAATAAACCACCCTTCAGTAGTAACGATTTGCACTCGTACTGGCGGCTGTGCAGTGTTGCTGGTGATGTTCTAAAACCCAACCAGTAAAAAAATTTGTGACATGCCATAACAAAACAACCAGAAAATGCAGCGACATGTTTTCCTTTATTTGGGCAATTGATTTATAAACTCATGGCAGATGTATAGGTGCTTATAGATGTATAGGCAAAATAAGCGAAGTTTTAAAAACAAGAACGGAACAACAATTTCAGCACAGAAGCATATAACAGATGTGGTATAAAATTTTCAGAACACCAATCTCGACTTTAACTAAATCATAAACCTTAATTTAATTAAAACAAGATTTAAAGCCTGAATTTTTTTGTCAATTCAATAATAATCAAAATTTCAAAAAAAAAATCAAACAAGTTTAATCAAATTATAGAATTAAAGTTTGCTATAATACCACTCTTAGGTTGCTATGATACCACTCTTAGGAAAATTGGGATAGGATCTAATCCCAACTGTAGAGGAATAATTATAAAATATTTTTTGTATTTTTATTTCTCAAAAATCAATATGACTTTAATTCTATAAAATGATTAACACATAAATCATAATAAAGTGTGAAACTTAATTTGTACCTTATTTCGAAGCTTGATCCTTTTCTTGTTGTATCCCTTGAATTGTTTCTAAAATTGATTCATCTCAACTATCGTAGTTGTACAAGTGTCTAGTCTCTAACGGTATCCACAAAACGAGTTAAGAAAACTCTATAACTCTTACAAAAAGAGTTAAGCAAGGAGTGCTAACTTTATCAGAACTTAAGCCTATTTATAACAGGTTTTGAATATTTTAATACTTTAATTTAACTTAAATTCTAATATCAATTAAACTTTATAAATTCTAATTAAATATCAATTATGCCCAAATAAGATTTAATATCTCATATTGATCCTTATTTATTAAATATCTCATATTTAACCAAAAAGTTTTTCTAACTTTACAACCAAGTCCAACTTGATTAAAATATCTTTGCTCTCTTTAATCCGTTCTGTATGTAAGACCCATCAAATTCTCAAATATGTTGGCAATGGATACAAATTATAACACTAAAACATATTTATGATTAAATAAATTAAACTTATTTAATTTTTCTTTAATTCTCTAATTAAATATTTTATATCCATATATCAAGATTGGCGTCTAGCAACACATCATGGTCACTCAAATATTTAAAAATGTCAATGTAGTTTTGACTAACCTTTTCATACATGATTTTTTTGTAAAATTCAGTCTTTTTATCATACAATGTTTCAATTATATATAAACCATATAATTAATGCTTACTTTATTTTGATTCCAATCATATAGTTCTCTATTATTAGCTATTGATTCAATTAATGACATTTGTAAATTATTTAGAAAACAACATTTATCCTTGGCCAAAGATTTCCCTAATCAATACTAATCAAGAACAACAAAACATTCTTCCTAATTATTTTAAGGTGATGAATTATATCTTGATCACTCAACTACCTCCGCATAGTTTATGCTATATCTAGTTACTACCAATTGAATTACCCATGATTAGAATATGACATAAGTAGTATCAAAACATAGCAATCCTTATATATAACTTTGGAGACCACAAGTCAAAGGATTATTTATACAATCATCACATTGAGAATTTCTATAGACATACAAATAATGTTCCAAATGGATTTCTCATATAGGGTCAGTTCAATGAACTCATTATCCAACAAGTACCCACACGTTTGTTTAAATATCTTCATACTTTAACCTATGAGATTGACTACTTTCTTCATAAGGAAAAACATATTGTGTGCTAGTCTTTTTACATTCTATTAATATCTAGTCATAATACAACAATGACTAGGAACAATTTAGGGATAAGATAAAAATGCAATATAATCATAGTTTCATTTGTAATGTATAATTATCCCATGAACTTTATCATATATTTTTTGTCACTAAACCACAACCAACTGATTAGCTGTAGGGCATAAACCTATTTATGAATAAATTAATTTTTATGACTTGACTCTTTTATGTTTATAAATACTTTTGTTGAATTAATTAGCATCCTTTTTTTTGTAAACTCTAATAGATAGAAAAATGACGAATTTATATAAATTATAATTTAATCTGGTACGTCTATTATATAACTGAATGAACAGTAAATATTGTTTAGCTATTTAATTCTTAGTTGAACTTAAAACAGAATAAGTTTATCCATTGTTAGGCCATTATAACACAAAGGATTTACAGTAAAAACTTTAGAGTTATTAGTATTCCTAGATAGATGTATCTAGGGAGGATCCATAAATTTTTTTGAGTGGGGGCAAAATTTTAATAAGGATAAAATTTTATTTTTAGTAGGGGCAATTTTAATGGGAGTAAAATTTTATTATTTTATGGGGGCAAAATTTAAAATAATAATTTTTTTATAAAAAATTTGTTGGAGGCAGTGTTGTAGATCCGCCCCTAGATGTATCCTTATAATAACATTGCTCCAATGCTTGCTTAATATGTGCTTTCCGTAATACAAATACAAGCATGCTGACGCTTTGCTTTTCAAAATATGTTGATTATGGTCCAATTGAGAGGTTCACCTAGTTCAATGGTTGTTCTGAACATGCTAATTTTTTCAAATCCAAATTTTGTTGAACAATACTTTTTGAGCTTTACAACCACAAGACTTTGTTGAACAATACCTTTTGAGCTGACTAACGGGTAGATGGTGCAAGGTCCTTGAGTAGTGCATATTGACTCCTTCCAGATGGATAATTTAGCTCATAATATGTCAATCGTTGCTTAGAGAACAAACTCGTAAAGATATATAACCGCCCTCCATTTGGGCTTCCATTTAAGAGCTACTCCTGATAATTCTCCACATGTGCACAAGAAGTCGTATTTTGCAATATGAAATTATGGTTGGTGTTGTTTATTTGCAAATGGCTGTAGTGTTTGCTTTGAGAACTTCTAATGGATGAATGTATTGTTTTTTAAAGACTGCAGTTGGGGTCTTTTGCTTTAGATTCTCTCCCTCCTTATGTCTCATCATACAATCTGTATCTGTCATCTGTAGTTCGTAAAAGTGTTGGTGTATGGAAGTAAATGGAAAAAAGTTAAAAAGTAGTTAAAAGATTGGAGTTGGCGGCGAGCAGTATTCTCTGATACATTCATAACGTCTGCTGCTTTACGGGTCCCTTTTCGGCTGCTTATTGAAATGATATAAATTTAACTGAGGCCAAGCTAGTCACTTAACTTGATTTTTCTTTCTATACCTATTATTTCTTTCGTTACCTCGGCTTTCCCTTTATGTTGTAGTCAGAACCAACAGCGGTAAAGCAGCCCAATTGTCTGGATTAAGCATTTGCTTGAGCTTTAGAGTTGATTTTTGAGCTAGTTGTAGCCAAGTTATTTGTGGACAGTGGTTGAGGAGTCAGCAAAAGCACCAGAATGATAATGGAGTATGACAATTATCAAAGTGGAAATTTAGGTGAATAACAAGAAAATCACGTGAAGGGAAGACACTGGTCAACCTCCAGTAGTATCAGAAGACAAGCTGAACCCGAGGGCACAGGTAAGTTAGTAAGGGGTTTTGCTGATTTAAGTAAAGTCGCAGGTTCAAATCGTCCTCATATATGCAACTGTTTAAAATTTAGGGTCAGAATTTTACTTCCTATAAAATACCTATCTTACTCGAGCGGGAATTAATCTGATGAGAAAAAATTGGGAAAAATAAAAAATGCTATACGCCTTAACAAAGGGACAAATACGAGGGACTGTCAACACATTTATCGACAACCATCTCATTCTCAATAGTTTCAATAAACCATAAACACCTTCGTAAAAATAAATCAGAATAATCAGAACACAATTACAGATAAGTTTAGACTCTATTAGTGGTGGCAGGCTCGCCTTCTTCGATGTCAGGAATTCGAGTAAGGATCAAAATCTTTGATTAAGATTCCCAAGATTGTTGGCGCAATTTCTAGAAAATCAAGAATTGGAGTATCGATCATATTTTTTTTCAAGGTTCTCAAAATTACAGGTGATAAACACGTGGGAAATTCTTAATACTAAAACAATTGTTACCATTACGCAACTCTGAATTAACGGAAATAGTGAATATAAAATCCTCTGTTAGAAAAGACAAAAAAAGAATACCAGAAAGGATTTGATAAGTTGGTTATAAACCCTCAGATTTGACCTAACATCAAAATCCCCCTAAACCGGACATATCGAGCAAAGTGACCTGAGATGCGGCGGAAAATACAAAAGCTATTTCCTAAGAAGAAAATACAATAACTGCAAGGCATACATTGGTTCTTCTAACCTCCATATTAAAACTCATTTCTAAACATTCCAAAGGTTGACGAATATCCAAAGCATAGCACCTAAATGGAAAACTTTAGCAATACATTTATCTTATATTGATAAACCAGTAAAGCTGGCCATAAAGCAAGAACAAAGTTGGAGTCAGCACAAGCTTTCGCAGCAACTTTCTTCAGTCTCTTAGCCAGCATAAGCATTCCCAGCAGCTTTGGCTTACTTCACTGTCTAGATCTTGACTCTGCCCGTCTAGCTTCATCTGCTGTTGAAGGAAACAACTCTACATACCTTGATCCAATCATCATCTTGTCCTTGCTCATGGCTCTTTGGGCCTCATCAGCAGAAACAAACTCCACATAAGCCTCTCCAGTAGCTTTCCCATCTGGCCGGCAGGCTATGTGTATCCTTTCTTCAATCAGCTTGAAGTCCTTAAAGAATCCAATTATCTCAGATCTTGTCACAGAGTAAGGAAGACCGCGCATCTTTAGAATCTCCGTAAATTCCAGTTGATCCTTGTCACTGAACCTCTTTGTTCTGGATGGAGGAGGACTTCCATGATAATCATTGTCATATATTCCTTCATAATTTACCTCTGCAGCAACAGCATGGTAATAATCTTGTCTTTTGCACCTAAAGACTTCCACATATCTTCTCCCCATGTTTTGTCGATCCCTCTGCAGAGCAAAATCAACCTGTATAGGTCCCGCAAAGACAACAAAGGCCTCCCCGGTGAACCTTCCATTCTTGTTAACCAGCAACACATCCACAATGTCCAGTCCAGCAAAAAACTTGAAGATATCAATATCTGTGCAATTGAAAGGAAGTCCTCTAAGACGAACAACAGGAAAAGGAGGAGGCTGATATCCACCACCATAGCCATAAGGCGGGAAACCAGTTGCACTGCTCACTGCGAAGTAGGGATTTGATTCCATCATTCTTTGTCTCTTTGAGCCGACCTCGTACCCATCCGAAACCCCCCCGCTTCCCAACATTGCCCTTCAATAATCCGTACCCAAAAGAAAAAATCCCCACTCAACCTGTTAATAAAACCATACCCAACCCACACTTCCCTGATACCCAAAAATCCTACAAAATGCTACTTGTCTACAAAATAAGTATAGCATTTGGATACCCTCCTAAAAATAGCTACAGAAACTACCCAAACATATAGCAAAGCGGAAAAAAAGTGCTCATGTAACAAACAAACTATGATAAACTGCTAAAAACCTTACCATAGTAACATATCAGGTCACACCTCATATTGGTGAACATGAAAACTCCTAAACTCCTAACACAACAAATGCTAGTTTCACATTCATGCTTGAAACTCCTAAACTAGTTAGCTGCACGTACACCAATTATATTTTTAAATCCATATAAATGCGTAAAATCATGTCAATTTTAGGCTCTCAAAAGCATGAAACGTTTTCATCTATCAATTGAATCCGTATTTGATTATAATTAATTGGTAAATGGCGACTAAGATACTAAAGCTAAATGGTTTTCTGCGTAATTTCCCCCGTCTACTAAGATAACAAACAAATGTTCAAATTTACTCCCACGAAGTATTTAGGGGAAAGAAAATAGTCCAGGGAAAAAAGATGAGACTCTTCTTTATTCAAACCATTTTTTGGGATAAAATGAATTCAAGCAATCACATTATAAACTGAAATACTGATTTCAAAATCGGATTGAAACTAAAACGCTAACCAACAACCCTCGAGTCATTATTACAACAACATGATTATTTTTCATCAATTATACCGGAAAAGAAAAAGAACCAAAGAGATCCATTGCAATCAAGAAACCCGTAAATACCTAACAACACAAACAACCAGTTGACGACGAACAAAAACGAGATTATGTGAGAGAAAGCGATACTAAAGAAAGAGAGAATTGCATATATTTACCCTCTGGGTCCGTACATCTTCAATCTGGCGCCTTCGAAATCTCCACAAGGACTCCTATCTGATTCTCAGAAGAAAATTAGGAATTTTCTGATTATCTGCGGCTCAGAAGCACAAATCGCTACTAATAAACCACAAGCAATCGAGATATGGGAATAGAGGAATGGGCGTAAGGCTTGAATGAAAGGATTGTTTTAGGGTTAGAATTTAGAAGACCGATTATTTCTGACCTATTTCCTCTTTTCAGCCTTTATTTATTCATCGAAAAACAACAAAACAAAAATCTCTCTACTAGACTATTAGTCTTTTCTCTATAAAAAAAAAAAATCCGTACTAATTGTAATTACGTATACGACCTTGTTATGATATGTGGCTACTTGTGGTGAAGCCAATTAGCTGTTGAAGTTTGTCATTTCCTTTGTAACTAACGACGTCGTTCTGGCGAATCTTAATCACATCATGTCATTAGATAAAAGACGGGTTTCCAATGAGTCAACCTCAATCCTAAACCGTTGTCTGCTTTCGTAGAATTGAAGATTGGAGCATATACATGTATACATAATGTCTATGATTGAAAAGTGATGGATTGGCTCTCTTGCCCAGGCAATATTATGCTTTTTACTCAACAAACAGTAAAGCCTCGTCTCCTCTACATTTGATGACGACGAACACTACAAGATGAGAGCCGTACACAATCCCGTTAGCTCTCTTACTATAAGTATTGGAAAGTTCAATTAAACTGATAGAATATGCTGAATAAATTATACAAATGGCCAAATAAATAAGAAACTACTTCTATATATATATCATAGGTGAACTGAAGACATGATCTTGATCTTTCTAAATCAATCCAAGTTTTTCTTTTGATTTTGCCCCGGTGAAGATACACTCAATCTAGTTGAAAACTCGACCGCCAACCCTGGTGGAAATTATCAACCAAGGTATTATCCCAATCTGCAATTAACAGTTTAAACATCAGCAAATCACCATGCATTATTTTGAGGCGGAACCTAAATATATTCAATGCCAATTACAAGATACTCATCCTCTCCAACAGCAATCTCTTAATAGTGTTGCGTGTCCATACAACCAGTCTTATTAATGTTGCGCACCAAAGATTAGCCCTTTAGATTGCATTATGTATGGTTTTATTTCCTTTCAATACAAACTATAAACTTTTGTTTGATACTTCCTTTAAAAAGCTAAACCTAAAATTCTCAAGCTCTTGTGGATTACGTCTTCTTCAAGTAACCTCCATCTCAAACATGAATATAGAAAATAAAGAATTTGGAGCTTAAGTTCCATTACCACAATTTTGTCATCTAAACGCCCTGCAGTTTTCCAAGAAATCATCCTTCCTGTCAATAGAGAGACAGATGAACTTAATCATCTAAAGAGCAAAGATCTCCTTCTATTAATAGACATCATATGTTGTAACTTGGTTTCATTTGTTCTCTTTTTTCCATATCCCCAAAATCTGGTCAGCTAGTTTTGGTGGATTCCCAATGTATGCCATTAGTCTAACTAATCAAACAATTAGAAGATGTGAAGAAAAGCACATCATTCTTCAAAAATCAACACTAAAAACAACAGATCTAGAGAAAACAGAAGAAGATACGAAGAAGAAGGAGAAAGTGTCTGAAAGCTTTCATAAGGAGAGACTCTGGAAGTTTCCAAATGAAGACAGAAGAGTTAAACTAAAGCTAAGACAAGTGCATGTGAGGCCCACGTGGAATAGCCAGAAGCATAGCCAAAACGCAGTACTTCATTTGGATACATTAATGTCTGATGCAAGTCAATTAAAGAACAAAAGGGAAAGGCTTTAAGTGAGTCACGTGGACAAGGCTTTTGTAAGGAAGAGTTTACAGATTCACGTGCATCACATATGCATATATGTTGACTCAGTCAAAGGCAGCAGTTATAAGAAGACCATTATAAATTGCCAAGACCCAAGCATTCAGATACACGTAGAGAAATCGACACAGTTACAATTACAAACTATTGTATACATTCATTCATCTAGTTCAGAGAGAAAAATAGAGAGAGTGCTAGAGTACATATTAAAAGTGTACTAGTGAGTTTGTGAGAAACTCTTGCAGGTGTTTCAGGGAAACACTCAATCTCTTGTATACCTTTTTTCTGATCCTAGTAAAACCAGTGTGTGTGATTGATCCTTGGACGTAGATAGCTTTGTGCTATCGAACCAAGTAAATTATGTGCATTTTTCCTTTACTTTCTTGCAATCTTCCATCTCTGCAAAATCAGATCTAAACAATTGTCATCAGATCAGAAAGATTTTACAGAAATATCACAAATATTTCTAACAGAAGAAAACAAGAATCAGGATAATGTGTATATACATACATACTGAAGTCAAGAAAATTGTTACAGAGACTAGAAAAACAATCTTACCAAACGGCTTTACAAGTTGCTGAGATATGGCAGCAACAGGAGTCTTCCAAAACCAACATATCAGCACAAAATACAACAAGACCTACGAGCCAAACAAAACCTGTTCGGACCCCAATTAATCAAGAATGGACTTCTAAACAACTTCAATATTGTAATTATTACCTTGGTATAGAATACAATTCTGAGATATAAATCATAAGACGATTTCATCTTCTTCTTGTTTAATTCTTGAACTGAATGAAATATAATTGTCAGAAGCACCTATGCGCATGGAGCTAAAAAGGCAATCCACATAAGAAAAACTTTTCAAGCTAGACAAGTTGGAGTGGATAAAAAGGAAATAGCATTACAGTTAGCAAGTTCCTTCTCCTTAGCAGCTGCCGTCCTCCTAAGTTTTGCTGCCTGAGCAAATGTTGACGGCCTGGAAAGCAGATACACAAATTGCGTAGATGGGCGAAATAATCTTATCGACATTTTTAAAGTAAAACTTCAGCAGTACTGAAAACAGCAAAGTTCTCCGTACTCTTCACTAGAGGGTGTCAACAAAATTTACGAAAACATTGGAGAAGTCAAATGATATCAAGTACTTATAACACTAGCAAATCCCAAGCAGTATTAGAGAGTTTTATCAGTTCTCTCAGCAGAATTGAGACGGCTCTAACAAGCAACTCCAGCAGAGTAACCCAAATTCACGTTACATGGCAACGGAAAATTTAAGCGACAAATTCACTTACTGTGTCAAGGTGCTCACCTCTTTCAACAATTTCTTTATTTCAGCACGCAACTGTGTTAGCATTTAAATTTGTTTTATTGTTATTTAATTTAGGCTTTAATTGTTTTTATGCTTTAAGTGTTGGGAAGATGAAAGAGTGAAGAGTTAGGAATACGGAGAGTTTAAAACTAGAATGTTCTATGTTAAGTATAAATTGTATTCTTGTTTTTGTTTAATGTTAAGAAGTTGAAAAACAACCCTGCTTCTTCGTTGTCCTATTTCTAAATAATATAGTCCTTCAAAATTGGTATCAGAGCCTCAACAACAATGGCTTCGGCAAACCCCGTTCAATCACAAGTGCCCACCTTGACGAAAGAAAACTACAGGATGTGGAGTATCCAAATGGAGGCTTTGTTGGGTGCGCTTGATGTATGGGACCTTGTGGAGAATGGCTATGGAGAATCAAGCTCCGGAAAGGACGACGAGGAGAAGTTTAAAGTAATAAGAAAAAAGAGAAGAAAGCATTATTCACAATTTATCAAGGAGTTGATGCTGCAACATTCGAGTTGATTGCAACAGCCAAAACCTCAAAAGATGCGTGGGAGATACTGAAGAAAGCATACGAGGGAATTGACAAAGTGAAGAAGATTCGCTTGCAATCATTGCGAGCTCAGTTCGAGTCATTACAACAAGAAAACTCAGAGAAGGTTGCTGATTATTTTTCTTGAATAATCGCGATTGTGCACCAGATGAGGAGTAATGGTGAAGAACTGAAGGATGTTCGAGTTGTAGAGAAAATCTTGCGATCTCTGGACTCGAAGTTTGATTTCGTAGCTGTGGTGATTGAAGAAACGAAGGATTTGGAGACCATATCCATAGAGGAGTTACTAGGGTCATTACAAGCATATGAACAAAGAATACAAAAGAAAAGTGGAGAAAAGAATTTGGAGCAAGTTTTGCAAGCAAAGTTGTCATTAAAAAAGGATGACTCATCTAGAGGAGGTAATCAACGAGGAAGAGGAAGAGGCCGAGGTCGTGGTAGAGGACAAGCTTCAAGTTCTAGCGAGCAAACTAACAATCACAATAATGGAGATGATACTGATAAGAAAGGTAACGGTCGTGGAAGGGGTGGTGGTCAGAGTCATAATCGTGGACGTGGACGAGGTAGAAACAACAGATCTGATGTCCAGTGTTATGTTTGTAAAAAGTTTGGACACTACTCCTATGATTGTTGGTACAACACAGACAATGTCAACAATCAAAGTGAGAAAGCGAACCTTGTCAACAAAGAAGAAATTGACGATGGACCAGTACTGCTTATGTCGTGCAATGAACCAGAATCAATCGAATCTGTTACCTGGTTTCTCGACACTGGAGCATCAAATCATATGTGTGGAAGAAAGGAGTTTTTTGCTCGGCTAGATGAAAGACAGCTTGGCAACATTAGTTTCAGGGATCTCTCAAAGAGGCCGATTGAAGGAAAAGGTGATGTTATTTTTGAACTCCAAAATGGAAGACAACTTTGTATTTCTGATGTTTATTATGTTCCTGAGATTAAGAGTAATCTGTTGAGTGTTGGACAATTGTTGGAAAAGGGCTATGACATAAAAATGAATGATTTAGCTCTTAGTGTTCGAGATAAAAATAACAGATTGATTACTCTTGTGAAGATGACTAAGAACAGGTTGTTTCCGTTGAAACTAGCGATTGGTGAATCGAACTGCTTGAAGGCAACAACGTTGAACAACTCTGTTATTTGGCATCTTCGCTATGGGCATCTAAATTTTGAGGCGTTGAAGCTACTCGAGAGGAAAAACATGGTGATGGGACTGCCAAAGATCGAAGCCCCCGACAATCTATGCGAAGTATGTGTTATAGGCAAGCAACAGAGAAAGCCTTTCCAGAAGTACAAGTCAAGAAGAGCATCATCGCGTCTCGAATTGGTGCATTCGGATGTTTGTGGACCCATCAAGCCTGCTTCTATCGGTGGAAATCAATATCTTTTGACATTTACAGATGACTACAGTGGGAAAACATGGGTTTACATGTTGAAGGAGAAAAAAGAGGTGTTCTCAAAATTTAAGGAGTTCAGAAATATGGTTGAAAAACAAAGCGGATGTCAATTAAAATGTCTACGGACTGATCGCGGAGGAGAGTATACATCTTTAGAGTTCGAGCATTTTTGCAAGGAGAATGGGATTATACACCAACTTACCATGCCTCAGACACCACAGCAAAATGGTATCTCGGAGAGGAAAAATAGAACCATTATCAATATGGTTTGATGTATGTTAAAAGAGCGGAATGTTCCAAAAGAGTTCTGGGGAGATGCTGTGGCTTGTGCTGTATATTTGTTGAACAGGTTTCCAACAAAACGCATCGAAGATATGACACCGGAGGAAGCTTGGAGTTCTCGTAAGCCAAAAGTTGACCATTTAAATTTTTTTGGATGTGTTGCTTTTGCAAAAATACAGGAAGAGAAGCGTACAAAGTTGGAGGATAAAAGTCAGAAGTGCATATTTTTGGGTTATGGCGAAAATTGCAGTGGCTACAAACTGTATAATCCTATAACTCGAAAAATCGTGATGTCTAGAGATGTGGAGTTTGATGAGCAGCAGTCATGGGATTGGAAGAGCGATGACCAATCAAAACATATTGTCTTTGATGAAGAGCAGTGGCAGAAAGAATCCACATCAGGTCACATTGATAAAAATTCATCGCCTCGTAGAGATGGAGTTCAATTCCGTGAGGATGATTCAAGCAACTTGAACATAAGAAATACAAGAAGACTTTCAGAGATTTATGAATCAAGCCAACCCGTTGACTTTGATTATGAAGATGAGATGAATAACTTGTGTTTATTTGCAGGTTTTGATCCATTAACATATGAAGAAGCTTCAAAAGAAAAGAAATGGAGGAAGGCAATGGATGAAGAGATCCACGCAAT
>JANIHZ010000208.1:44499641-44509707 GCA_027478365.1 Erythroxylum rufum | reverse complement strand
AATTCACTAAATCCTTTCATTAAATAATCATAACTTAAGGAATAAAAATCCTCAATTTATTCCAATCAGATTAAAATCATCAAACTAAAATCCTCAAAATTATATAAACATGTCTCAAAATAATTTGAACATGCCTAATACGAATCGGGGCACAACAAAGTTAGTGCTTAGGGTTAGGAATGAACCGGTCATATTTAAAATGTATAATTTCATGAATCATTTTGTTATTTCCTAATGAGACCCAAGAGGGAGAGGGGGATGAATTAGGTGAAATCAGGATCCTGCCTTATGTTTGATGCTTTTATGTTATGTTTGATGCTTTTATGAAAAGTGCCACAAATTATCATAAATGAAATATAAAATGAAAAAAATGAATTAAATTATAAAATAAAGAGTAAGAGAAGAGATACGCAAACCAATTTAAAGTGGTTCGACAAATAATCCTTGCCTACGTTGACTTCCGAGACCCATCCTAAATTTCCACTATAGATCTTCTTTTAAGGTGAAGAATACCCTTTTATAATCTTTTATTTTGGCAAAGAGGAACCTCCTTTTTAATCTTTCTTCAAGGCAAAGAGGAACTACAAATTACAAATAGTAAACCCAGTACAATGATCTTAAACCTAATAACCAACTTACAACTCAAAAATTACTCACTTTGATGCTATGATAATCACAAAAGGCATGCTTACTTAAAATGAGACAAAGAATGCTTAAATGATTGAAAAATATTTAGAAATGTGTGTATAGAATACTTGAAAGTTTCTTAATGCTAAAAATAATGAGAAAATATCTATTTATAGTGTTTGGGGACCCAAAATAGCAGTTGTAGCCAAGAACTAGTCGTTCCAATCACTATATTCGATAATGGAACATTGATCAACTAATATGGTACATTGGCTGACTAATACATCAACTAATATTGTTACAAATTCTCAATACTCCAAATTTAACAACTTTAACTTGTATTGGTCGACCAATCACCCCAAAAACATGATTTTAACAATTTTAAAAACTCAAAACTATTTTTTTAAATCCAAATATTATTAAAATACTTCCTAAATGTTCCCTAATGTTTATTTGAAATATTAAGAGGCTTTTATATTAGAACTTCAATGCCTCTTGATAAATGTAAAAGCTTATAAAATGAAAAAAAGAGAAATGTTTATGCATGGTGAGCCTCTTAGACCATAAAAATGATCAAGATGAGCTTACAATAAGTAATATATGAAATAGTCTCGATGTGTTTTGATTTATTGCTTAACTTGATTATAATCGTGAAGATTTCAAAGCATAGTCTTATTCTTATATTCCTTCTCATCAATAACACTAAAAAAACTCGTTAATAATACTTTTGTTTTGTTATCATTGAAACTTTGATTAGAACCTCACTTGGTTTAATAGTACCCATCATTTTTATGATGACAATATATTTGTGACATTATAAAGCATTACAAGAACTTAGTTTGACATATTTTAACCCATATCGATATAATAATTAACTCCCTCTTAATTCATGTATAAGAGAAAAGAAAATAACATAAATCCATATCATAAACACAATTTAATAGAGAGGAATATGTAACAAAAGTAAATATTTTCAAAGAGATGTAAAACTACGTTTACTCTTCCTAAATTATAGTATTTATCTAATATCACATAAATTTTCTGCCCCCTTTTTGGAAATATGAAAAAGATTCAACTAATTGAAGGTGGGAAACAAGACGCAATTAATCTATACAGGTCATCAAGGTGATGCATCGTGATGTATTAAAAAGAGTCAAGCTCTACTCATAATATAATAATCTGATGCTGTAATAGCCCAGACTACCCGCCCACAGATATTTTCCGCTTTGGGTTACCCCTTGAGCCAAACACCTCACCGTTTTGCACTTTTCACGCCAGGGAAAACACGTATTGGGAGAAGAGGTATCCATACCCTTATAAGTTATACTTCGTTCTCCTCTCCAATTGATGTGAGATCTCACACTCTTCACCGCTTTTAGGGCCCAACCCTTTTTAGGGCCCAGCCTAACTGGTACAACAGTTCAAGTACCGACTCTGATACCATTTGTAATAGCCCAAGTCACCCGCTCACAGATATTGTCCGCTTTGGGTTGCCCCTCAGGCCAAACCCCTAACGGTTTTGCTTTTTCCACACCAGGAAAAACGCATCTTAAGGGGAGAGGTATCCATACTCTTATAAAGCACACTTCATTCTCTTCTCCAACGGATGTGGGATCTCACAGATGCTCAATGGTAGCAAAACGAGCCTCTGGCGGGGAGTGATGTCATGGGTGAGAGGTAGCGGTCTCATCATCTATAGGTAGCTTGATAGTGTGGCTTAAGAGGGGCTTGTTGGGACCATCATATGATGGGTCCTCATGAATTGGAGATGGATGCTAAGGCTGAAGGTGTTGGTGCTAATGTGGTCTAGTCATTTGTCTGTCAACCAATTGATATTTTATTCAAAGAAGAGTAGCAAAATAAAAGTAGAAATTAAATTCAATCCTATTGCCAGTGGGAGGAATTTAGAAGTGCTAAAAAATAAGGCTAAAGATGAGAGCATATGAGATATTTTGTTTCTTCTTTTTAGTTTAATAAAAGTGAATCATATTGAGCAAAAGAAAATGACCAAGGTGAATAGTTTGTTATAACATAAGGGCAGAGAGAAACCAAAGATCATTGTGGCCTTGAAAGGTAAAATGATTACCAGTGGAGAAAAAATTATATTTAATAAATAGGTGGTGGAAATGAGGAATAACATTGAGGCTATGTACATTATTGGGTTTTCTATAGATCTCATCAATGGGATCTAATTCAAAAACTTTGCCAGAGAAGCAACATAACTATAAAGAAGGTCTTGGCATAGGAGGTTTATAGAAATCACATGGAGGTGATGTGAAGGTGCAACGGATAAATGGAGGTGTCTATCGGAGATGGGTGTTGGAGTTGATGGGTAATATATGGTTAAAGTGGTGAGAGAGAGGACACTAGAGAGGGTGGAGACTAGCATATGTGAGAAAAAGAAAGGAGCGTCTGGTTTTTTTAAGAACCCAATATATTGGTCAACCACTATGACTTTTTGGTAGACCAATATATGTTTCTAATTATAGATAAGTGTCTCTAGATGACCGCTAAGTGGTTTTGGTTGACCATTATAAGTAACTAGTCGACCATTATGTTTAATTGGTCAACAAAGGACGAGAACAAAATGTTTGAAAGGTCCTGAGACCAAATTAATTCAAGGACTAGCAATATTGGTCAACTAACCTATGAAGTTAGTTGATCAGTAAAATATAGTAATTTACTTTAAAAAATTCAAAGAGACAAATTGACTCAGAAAATAACCTAAAAAGAATTTATCTAAGGAAATTTCCATCAATCATCCCTAATTCTCTTCTAATTGAGCAAAATCTATCCTCTCATAAGTTTAATCAAGATGTCGGCTAATTAGTGTTATATATATACGAACTCCAATTTAATATCTCCATTTTGCACATCGTCTTTTGTAAAATGGTAGTTAATTTCTATATACATGGTCTTAAAGTGTTGAATAGTTCTTTTTAAGGCAAATGACATTAGTATTATCACATTTAATCAATATTTTATTGATCCATATTCTTTAAATTGTTGTCTTGACCAAAGAATTTTAGCACAATAAGTTCTGGTTGCCACGTATTCAGCTTCCATCATTGATAAAGTCATTGAATTTTATTTCTTAATAAAATAAGAAACTAATGCATTTCTTAAAAATTGATAGGTCCCAGATGTGCTCGTTTTATCCAAAAGGCTACCAACAAACTCTACATTTGATTCACCAATTAAGTTAGATGTCATATTGGTACCAAAGTCCTAGTGAAATGATTTTGCACAAATGTTTAAGTATGCACATAATAGTTAATAGATGTGATTCTCTAGGGCTTGATTGAAATCTAGCATATAGGTAAACATCAAATATGATATCGGGTCTACTTGATGTAAGAGAAAATAAGCTACCAATCATACCTTTATAGAGCTTTACATCTATGGGCTTACCCTCTTCACCTTTATTCAATTTTGTTGTCATTCCTATAGGTGTCCCTACTGGTTTGGTTTGATCCATTCCAAAATGGTTTATTAGTTCTTTCATGTACTTTACTTGATTTTCGAAGATACCTTCCTTCATTTGCTTGATTTGGAGTCTAAGAAAGAAGTTGAGCCCTCCTATCATAGTCATCCCAAACTCCTTACTTATGCACTTAGAAAATCCTTTACACATATTCTCATTAGTAGCACCAAATATAATATCATCAACATAAATTTGAACGAGTAGGATGTCATGCTTATGTGTTTTAGTAAAAAGTGTAGTATTAACTTTACCTTTAGAGAATCTATTTTCTATATAAAAAAAGCACTTAGCAACACGTAGTGGAAGGGCATATGGAATAATATTTCCTGACCACGACTGAGATGAAATATGATTGAGAATTATGGAAAGATTAGATATTAATGAACCTTGGATTACAAGGTGCTCCAATTAAACAACATCGGATAGCAAGCAACATTGGATGTTGAGGGTGGAGAGTGAAATCCAAAATGAAGAGGATGAAACTAATCAGTAAGTAGTGGGATTACGAAATCAACACCTACTAAGAGAACCAAAACAAAGAAACCAAGTAGTAGGATATGTAGAGCAAATGCAAGACTTTAAAGGCCATGATATAGTTGAACCCTTTGGTTTTACAGTAAAAATGGATCTACTGGATAGCAACAATAAAAGGTTTCTTTGACTGATACTATATGTTAGAAGATCAAAAATTTCAACTTGCAAAGATGAAGATAGTTAAACATGCTAAAATATAAGGGAGATCAATAGTGGATATATTTCAAAAAATAGGCCAATTACCAATTGCTGATTGGGAAGAGCTAAAGCTGAAGTTTTAAAAAAAAGAAATACATACCATTTCACTGTTAGGAAGATCTCCCATATAAACTCATAACCATTAAATAAGGGATTTTTTTTAACTGAGTAAACAAAAATATTTGATGAACTTTTTATACGATGTGAAGGTATCAAGTCAAAACAACAAGTTACATCTCACTACAAAAATGACTTAAGAGCAAAAATTTACCAGGAGCTAATAATGCAAAGGATTTATATCCTTGAAGATGCATATCACTTAGCTTTAAGAGTAGAATAGTACTTATGAAAATAAGTAATTAAAAAGTTTAAAAGTCAATCTAGGGAGTTTGACATGAAGAGAACTACCATAGTGTAACATTTTAGGCCTGCAACTAATACATCAAAATTTGGAAGTAAAGGTAAAGTAAAAAATGAGGCTGGGGAAAAAGGAGAAGATAGTGACAAGAAATGCTTTCGATGCAGTGAGAGGGGCCATTTTGCTTATGAATGTACAAATAGAGGTTTGCACATGATGGAAGAAGAAGATGAGGAAGAATCTATCAAATATGTTTGTGAATACGAAGCTAAAGAGGAGATAAAAAGAGACCCTACTAATAAACTAACTAGTCCTATAAATCTGAATCCAATGAGGTGCATATTTACAACCCTTGGGCATAAGAACAAGAATAATGGCTTCATACTACTATTTTCTTTACTCAATTTTAATGCAAAGATGAAGCATGCAACTTATCAATAATGAAGGAAGTAGTATAAATGTGTTTTTGGAGAATTTAATAATAGAGAAACATCCCCACCCCTACAAGGTTGCTTAGGTAAATGATAGTAATATATCAGTTGTTTGAAGGTGTTTGGTGTCTTACAAATTATGAATATATGAAAACTTTATTTAGTGTGATGTTAATTCCTATGATAGTATCTCACATTTTAATTAGTCGACCATAGCTTTATGGTGGAGATGCTTTGAAAAAACAAACATCTAACAGTTTATATTACATGGAAAGAAGAAAATTTTGAAGCCTATGAAGGTAGACAAGGTAGAAAAACAAAGGGGAAGTAACAACAAAACTATAACTACTAAGAAAATTCTTCTTAATATACTTAAGGAGAGAGAATTTGAAGTTGTTAGCAAAGATGAAGGGACTAATATTGATCAACAACACACATCACAACAGAAAATCTTTATTGAAAAATCATGTACTAATTTTGATTCTTTAAATTTAATTGGTGCTATCTTAGAGAAAGTGTTTGTTCTAGGTGGTGAGGCTATTGACATCTATTCTTCAACAACTTAATTAGAATCTTTAGGTCCACATGCAGAAGGTGCTAAAATACTTGATGATATGGAAAGTTTTTCAATGGAAGATGAAATGGAGAGTTTGGCAATGGAAGCTGAACAAATTGTTAAAGATAAATAAAAACATAACTCATTTGATTCTTCAGCAAAACCTAAAGTTGAAACAATTAAACAAGTTCAAGCATTTAATAGTAAGCTAAAAAATAGTGCAATACACTAAAAGAATAGGACATCAAGCTAAAATAATATAATAGGGAGTTGAGAAGATTAACCAAGAACTATTTGGGATTTCGGAGTTGGTTAGTTCAAAACTTGATGATATCCTTATTGTTGTTGATGAATATTATGTTACAACGGGTGATAAAGAAGTAAATTTGAATGAAGATGCAAAATTAACACAACATATGAATGAAGGAGAAACTGTGAGAATTCAAACCATCTCCATCTTAAGGAAGAGATAGAAGATGTTCTTGATGATAAAATTATAGCACAAAGAGATAGAAGATAAGTGGAAAGGAAGACAAATTTTTTTCACAGTACTTATATTTTAGAATCTAAATTTTAGAAGTTGAATCTATATTTATATGATCAGTATTTATTACATTCTATGTCGAGAATGAATTCAAAACATCTAGAGAGAAATTGATGTAAAAGATCTTAAAATCTATAGAAAATTAGTTAATCAAAAACTTTAATTTGGTTAGATCAAGGTTGGGAATTGAGTTGACTACAAAAATAAAAGCTGAAATTTAGATTACGTTAAGATTGTTTATTAGATAAGAAGTAGTAGTAAATTAAATATATTATTCTAGTTTTAGATATGTTATCCTAATTATTTAGAACTAATATAATTTTTATTGTAATGGAATTTAAATTTATTAAGAGCCCATTCCGGTTAGAATAAGGATTCTAAGAACTTCTCGTATGTGTACTCAGCCCTTCAATAAGAAGACATCTTGAAATTTTTTTATAAACTAAAGTTTTCAATTAGAAGATGTGATGTTTTCTTCTAACAGTGCTTCTTAGAATGGACTAGTGATTCTTTGTTTCCTACCCTCCTTTATTTGTGTTCTTCACTAAATTCTACCAACCAAAACACTAAATTTTAGAAAACCTAAACTAAAATTCCAACCATATAAATACCAAAATCTTAGTCTAAAACTTCTAGCAAACAAACCTTACAAAAAAAATCTAGTTATCCCAAATCTAAAATTTTAGCGTTACAAACTGAAATCTAATCTTAAAACCTGATATTCCAGTAGCCTATTACTAACTTTGTAAGTTTTAGCTACTAGTCAGTACTTCTTCTGTTTTTCCTACATTAAGATTGCTATAACAAAAAAAATAACAATTAAAAAAAGAATTTGAAGCTCTTTCATATATTAACCACACTTGTTATACCATTTACAATTACAAAATAGTGTAACTTTAATCTAACAGAACACTATCAGTATAAGAACTAAAATTGAAAACCCATCTCAAATTCTATTTTGAAACTCTGTCTTGATATGTTTATGACAATGCTCTACAAAATGGGTTGACAATTGGAAAATGAAAAAAAAATCATGAGATTGCTTATGAACCATATGCTTAGATTTGTAATGTCCATAATAACACCACAAAGTAAAATCCTCATAATGATACCTTTCTATTGTTACTAGACTAGGAGAGAAATGCAAGTTGAATTCGACCATACAAGTTAACCTTATATGTACTTAATTGGTATAAAGGCAACTAAGCATTCAAATATGCAAAAAAGGAAAAAAAATTTACTGCTATATTGAGTTAATATATAACTAAAGATTATGGAAAATACCATCGATATCAAATGGTTATGTATAAATTGTACTACTTATATTTAATCAATTTTTATCTTGTTTAAGTAGTTATACTTAAAGAGTATGCAACCATATAGTAAGAATGTGAACCACCCACAAAGACCTGTAATATTAAATAACATCGTACAAAATATATGTGCCTGTGTGTATGTAGATATAACTTCTTTGTGACAAACCACACACTAATAAACTCCAATATCAAACAAAAGCAACTACTTTTCACCTGTTTGTTCTCTGCAAGCATTGTAGCTTTCTCAATCTAAAAGATTGCTAAGTTAACCTTTTTCAAAGTAGCAGCAAGAAGTGCCAAAGCATAGGTTTCAATAATTACCATGTGCTGATCAATTTTCAAAATATATCTCATATTACTTTCTTTCTAAACACTTAATTTGAGTTCTACGCCAACATAGCACTTTCCATCCACATATCTACACTTGTTAAGGAACTCCTCAATAACTCTTATACACCTATCAATGAACCTTCTAATATTTAAATACATACCCTAAAAGAAAAAAAAACTTGATTTATCACGTATTGTTCCTTAAATATATGACCACCCACACAAGTTAATTGAAACTTTGCAATCCTAAACATTGTAGAAGAAATTAAGTCTTTAGATTTAATTAAGACCTCCTCTAGTCTGGGTTTATTATTGATCCCTTATTTCCAATTTACTGCTAGTAGGCCTTATGGTTTTAAGAACTGGTAGAGAAGCTATTAAGAAAGTTATCTATCTATTGATGGCAGGTAGAGGTAATGCTATTTAATAATTGCTTCCATTGAAATCGTACAATGAAAACTGAGTATTCAGACAACTGAAGTATGGAGGAAAGCAATCTAGAAGAGGATCAGTTGAAAAGAATTGTGTTTTCAATTGTGGTTCTTAAGGCATTGGTGGCATATGAAAATAGTACAAATTATTGTCATCATACATACCTCCACAAAAATTAGGCACTGACAATTGTTTATTGAAACAATAGATGGAGTATGAAGGAAAATACTCTAGAAGTAATCAGGTTAAAATATCCCATATTTTTCTAAGTCATCTTTGTATAGCTCTGCAAAACATAGGTGGTAGATGAAAAGAGACTCGAAAAGGATGCAACATAACTTTAAATTTCCTCAATAACATAATTAACATCTATATAAATAGAAGTGTTTAATACAGAGCAAACAATACCAAAGGCCTTAGATACTACACCAAAACTAATGAGAATTGCTATAAAACTATTCTAGATTATAAAGCCATTATGGATTTGCGAACACATACAACAACAGATATTAATCTACAAGTGGGACCTACCACTTTATGGAGAGAGCGTAAGTATTAATGGGGAACACAAACATGTAACATGGTTCTGTTTAGCTAATTTTAGAGTCATTTAGGGACTTGTTAGGTTTGTCTTTTATAGCTTATGTTAGACATTAAGGTAAGAGGAGTGATTTTGACTTTTGATGATAGAACAAGCGTTAGTCCTTCGGTGAGTTTTAGGTCTAGAAGAAGAGAAGATGTTGACAAATTAAGGATATGTTCTTTACCCTTTCAGGGAAGTCATTAGAATTAGTGGAGATTTTAGAAAAATATAAGATTCATAAAGCATGCATTTAGGAGACAAAAAGGATATGGCTAAAATGAAAGAGAATAATAGGTTTAAACTTTAGTGTTCAAGGTGTTCAAGACAACCGAATGGAGTGGATATCTAAGTTGTCAAGGTACTTATACATCATCTTTTGGGGGTAAAGAGGATTAATGGTAGGATTATGTCCTTAAAGATTGTGGTGAAAGCTGTTATTTTTAATATGGTATATGTTTGTGCACCCGAAATAGGGTTGGAAAAACAGTTTAAATGTCAATTTTGGGAGGAGCTAGATAAGGTGATTCAATAAATCCCTCCTAAGTGTGTAAGTCGACTTATACCTGTTCGGTACTGATAAGTCGCCTTGTATCTCTTGTAAGTCGACTTGTGCGTGTACAGTACTGTTAGATTGTTAGAGTAGTGCCCTAAAGGCAATCCCCTTGTACAAAGT
>JANIHZ010000208.1:44489377-44499541 GCA_027478365.1 Erythroxylum rufum | reverse complement strand
TATTCAGGTTTGAGTTTGCATACAGACACATGGATCCTGGCTTTCGGGAAGGTCCCGGCAATAAAAATTTTTATTTTCCGCACCCCGTGTATATGATACATGGACCGGGATTTTCCTACAATTGGAATGAAAAGTTAACTAGATTTAGGAGAGATTAGCAACTCTTTTAAGAAATGCAGCTAAAGAAATCTTGAATATTTCTAAAAGTCCTTGGAGTTGTAAAACGATGTCTTGGTAGAGGAATGAAGATATACAAGAAAAGGTTAAGATCAAGAAGGTTACTTATAAAGCTCTATTGGATAGCACCAGAAAGGTAGAGAAGGTAGTTAATATAGAAAGTTACAAACAAACAAACAAAGAGGTGAAGAAATAGTCTCAAACGCTAAAACTAAAGCTTACGAGAAATTATACCAATGATTGTAAACTAAAGATAAAGAAAAAGATATACTAAAATTTGTGAGAGCTAGAGAACAGAAAGCGAGAGACTTAGATGAAGTTCATCGTATAAAAGATGAAGTAAGACAAGTGCTTATGGTTGAAAATGATATTAAGAGAAGATATACTTCCATAGCCTTATTAATGAAGGTATAGAGGACCGCATTGTTGTAGGCAATCTTAGCATGTCTGAGAGGTATCGTAACTTTACTTATTACCAATAAATCATAAGTGAAGAAATTAAAAGAGCTTTGAGGAGGATGAAGAGTGGAAGGGCAATATGGTCTAATGAGATACCCGTTGAGGCATGAAAGAGCCTAAGTAAAGAGGGTCTTACTTAACTAGCCAAGCTTTTTACTATGATTCTTAAATCCAACAAAATGTCAGATGAATGGAGACTTAGTATGTTAGTTCCTTTGTCCAAGAACAGAGTGGACAACCAAAGTTGTCTATAAAGACATCAAACTACTTAGTCACACCATGAAGTTATAGGAGACAGTGATTGAGAAGAGAGTGAGAAAGGATGGACTTATGTAGTGAACCAATTTGGTTTCATACCAAAAAGGTCCACAACTGAAACTTTACACCTCTTTAAAAGATTAATAGAATATTATAGGGAAAGATAATGTAAACTAAACATGATTTTTATGGACTTAGAGAAGGCGTATAAAAGGGTACTTAGGTAAATCATATAGAGGTGTTTGAAATTTAAGAGAGTTCATATGACCTATATACGGGTTATTAAAGATATATATGAAGGTTTTAAGATTAGAGTACAGAGCATTTTTCTATCAATATTGAGCTATACCAAGGCTCTTTATTATGCCCCTTTTTGTTTGCAGTAAGGATGAATGAGCTCACCAAGAATATCCCAGGAGATTTATCTTGGTATATATTGTTTGTTGATACATTGTTTTAAAGTAAAACAAAAAAAGTATCAATGTCAAGCTAGAAATTTGGAGAGATATGTTAGATTTGAAGGATTTTAAATTGAGCACTACTAAAATTGAGTACTTATAATATAACTTTTTAAATCATAGGGTGACTTTCGATATGGAGGTAAAGACTAGTTCAGAAGTAATACCATAGAAATAATATTTCAAGTATCTAGGATATATCATCCAAAGCAATAGAGAGATTGATGAAGACATTGTTCATCGTATCAGATTAGGTGGCTTAAATGAATAAGTGTAGTTGTAGTTTTATATGACAAGAAGATATCAATCAAGCTCAAAGTAAATTATATTGTATAGTGATTAAGTCAACCTACTTTATAGGCTAGGCTATTGGCCCATCAAATAGGAGAATAGTCATATGTTAATAGTGGCGGAGATGAGAATGTCCATTGAATGTGCAACTTTACTAAAAGAGATAAGTACATGAATGAAATGATAAGAGAAAAAGTAAAAGTGACTAATATTACTGAAAAATTAATAGAGACAAGGTTTAGGTGGTTCAGATATGTTAAGAGGAGAAATCTTAATACTCTAGTGAGAAGATTATAATTAGGGACTGTATGAGAAAAATTGGAAGGCCTAAGAAGAACTGAGGGGAGGTGATCAATAATGATATAACATTGCTGGAACTTACCGAGGACATGACCCTCATAGAAAAATTTAGTGTAATAAGATACGAGTAAATTATCTTATATAGAGAGATCCTTCTCTTTCTCATAAATCTTTGAAACATCTTCCTTCGAACTTTATGTCTTATGTCTTATATTTAGCCTAAACTTTTAATGTGTAATATTTCCCTCTTAGTTATTTAGTCCAAATATTTTCGTAACTAGACTAAACATTTTCTTGCAACGACTTGTTTGTTTGACCTATTTATTTGTCTTCTTTCTTATTTGCATATTTATTTAATTATTTTATCCTTTATTTTTATTCGATACCTTTATTCTATATTTATTGCATTATTTATCTTATTACTTTTTTATATTTCTATTTCTAAGTATTTGCTTTTTATTTATTTTTATTTATTACTATTATTATCTTTTGTGTTTTTTAATTTTTTGTTATTACTACTTTATCAATTTAATTTGTATCTTTTATTATTTTTTATTTTATTTTATTTTTGCATATTAGTTATTTGTTTATCTAGTATATATATACTTTTTCTTTTTTCTTTATGTAGGTCTATCGAAAATAATGTCTCTATTAGTTAGGACTAAGATTATGTACTTTTAGAGCTCCTCAGACCCAATATTTAGGATATTGTTATTGTTAGTCTTGTTATACTAATAGATGATGTACCTAATGGACTTGGGCCAACACCTAGCTATCCCTTATAAATCAAGTCCAACCACCTACAAGAAGCCCAAAGACAACTCTCATTCCCTTCTTTGACTAAACCATGTTTACCCTTGGATGAGTAAGGCAGAGCCTAGAGGTTCATTTAACAGCTTCGTCGACTTATCTTACATGCAAGCTCATTAATCACGGTCATCAAGTGTATTGCTAATAGTATCGAAGTTCTGTAATCATCGTCGATGTTATGCACTCACAATGGCAGCTTTCACTGTGATGAAGTTCCTGCCTTCTTATTTACCAAAAAAAAAAAGTTTCTGCCTTCTTCCTTTCAGTGCACCTGTGTCTCCCTTTGACATGTTGAGTTACTCTTTCTTAGGCTTATTTTTAGGTTGTACATTAGAGTTGTTCTCTTGTGTTTCACAAATAAGAATAAAAGTTTCCTCCATAGTGTAACCCTGCTTGCACTTCTGACGTTATTCTCACCTATTATTAATCCAAAATACAAAATAATTATCTCATTAAAATATAAGATAAAATTAGATATCTTAAAACGAAATCAAACTTAAATGGATAAAATATGATAAAATTGTGACTAAAATTTAAAATACATCTATTTAATTATAAATGTGATCGATTTCATCCAAAAAATTTTAATTGGATGTAATCAGTCACCTTTAAGCCAATGCATTTTAATCATAATCAATATGCAAATTAGATTTGAATGTGAATAATCAAATATGACTAAATATTAAGTGAAATTAAATGTATGATTAGATTGATATTTTATTATGATAAAAATTTACAAGAAAAGATCAAATAAAGAGAATTTTAGATAAACCAACTAAAAGTTAGGTATTCACAATATGAACATGATTAATTTAAGCTTTTAATAAAATTTTATCAGCAAGTTATTGAGAAAAATGGCATTAACATGCAGATTTAAAAGACTCCTCTCTTGAAAAAAGATGTTCTACGCATGAGAGCTTTCAATTACTTGGGCCCTTTCGTCTAAACAAGCTAACCCATGGAGTATTATATCTGCTTTTAAACTGTTCTGTAAAGATCTAAATGGCATGTGCAATTACTGGTGGAAACAAAACACTACATTCGATGGAATGGATTAGCTTGAAAAAATCTGAAAGGGGTAGGGCTTCAAACTTCCATCACTGCTTTGCCAGCCAAGCAAGTACTAATTAAGCATTCCGAATGCTGATGCCAAAGCACTATCCTGCTGGTAATATATTTCAAAAGATAGGCAAATTCCCTTGCTTTGGACTGCCCTTAAAGTTGATGTCTGGGTTATTGAAGGCTGGATAGCGTATCCGTAGGCTATTAAATTAAATATAGAAACATAACTAGAGGTCTTATTCTCTATTGTTTATGATTAATTTCTTCAAAAAGATGAAGTAGTTGCAGAGTCAAATTTAAAATCAACTCTTGCTTCAAATGGAAAACCCTATGGAAGCTCATGATGCCAAACAAAATTAAGAGAATCTGAAATACTCTAATATACAATGGACAACTAAAATTGTACTGAAATTCAAACTGATGTATATTGATTGCTTCTCTTAAGTAATCTTTATGGTGGATGTGCAGTTTACTACCATCTTCAGGATCTATTCATTGATCATTTGGTATATTACGAAACAACATTTAACATGGAAGACACAACTTATGCATATCGGTTAGCACAATGGTGAAAAGGTTTCTCAATCATTTGAGTGCATGTTAACAGTCTCATCAATGATCCTGAATCACATCAATTGTCTACACACAGGTGAAATTATATAAAATTGGAAAAGACAAAGCAGTTGTGGCAATTGCAATCTCTTTTTTCTTTTTTTCTTTCCACTACTCTTCATCCATCATTAGCGTTTGTGCTATTCTTCAAGGACTTAAACAGGAAAAAATGTAGATTTATCACAATTTTATTCAGAGATGCTGCCGTTGTCTCATTTTCATCACAGCAATGAAAATTTAGACGTTGACAAGGATGTACATGTGTACCAGTAATCCAAGGTGAAACAAGACATAAATAAGATAACGTTGTAATCAACGGCCTGCAGGAGGAAGAGGTTGAACAACAGCTAGGGGATTTACTTGATAAGAAAATGCAAGCTGCCATAAGTCCATCAACGCCTTCTTCCCGTACAAAAGTTGCCTCTTAACAATCCTGAAAACGAGTACGTAAATTCAATTCACAACAAAACATGGCAACCAAAAGGCTTATTTGCTAATTAGGTGACACTTCTCTAGCGTGAAATAAGAAAATTTTTACCCAACTTCTGGAAAAGAAAGATACCTTCTTACCCGCTTATAAAAACAAATTAAATGCTAAAGTAGCTGTAAATTAGGACAGTCCTAATAACTACTTTCTTGCGTGCTTGAAAGTGACTACATTACAAGCTATAGCGAATAAACTATTTATGGGTTTATAGCTACACAGGCATATCATTATTGCAGAGGGATATGCATACATACAATTAGTAATGAGCATTTGCCCACTCAAATAAGATTAACATTTCCAAATACCACATCCTGGAGATTTCATAGTTATGCAAACTTGTCCACTAAAACTTGTTGGACACACAGTTCACCTCTTTTGTTTTATATCAACATTTAATGAGTTTGAGTCATTGTATGTAGTGTACAATATTAAGCAAGTAACATGGTGAACCCACGAAAATTAGCATTCTTGACATAGGTGATAATAAGTGATCAATATCTCACCGATTCAGAGAAGCTCGTTTCTTCCGGAGGATATAAATGATAAACGCAACCAAGCAGGCAAGCAGAATCTTTCTATTAGTAATCACCAACTGAATAGTACCAAACTTCAGATTAAAAGAGTGAAACCACCAAAAACATGATCTGGTGCACCGGGAGAATTTTAAAATCGACTCTTCTCTATCATCATATCCATTGCACAGGCAGTTGTTATGTAACACTTTTTGAGATCCCTCAGAAACATTTAGTTCCTTAGTCATGGAATGTTTCAGTTCAGGGTCATTTTCTGATGAAATTGAGGAGTCCTGTGACAGACTGCTTGCTTGCAGAGAATGCAAAGAGTATAATTTTCTTAAAAGTTCCTGGTATAAATGACAAAACAATAAAGACAGCACACAATGGTAGCATTAGAGCAGCCAAAGCAAAAAGTGTTACCATTGCAAAAGGTTAGTGTAATTTAACAAGCATCATTGCACACATATCCACATAGTAAGAGATTAAACCTTCAAACTAATAGCAGACAGAGTAAAAAGTAACGATATCATTTCTTTTACAAAGAGCTTTTCAAAAATCTGTTCTGCTAAAATAATTTATACTAGGAAACATTCAAGTTGAATCGCCTAGATTAGATATATCAATGTAAGTTCAAGATATTGATCTTTCTAAACTTTAACACACATACCAACTTAACTTGAGATATTCCCTTAAATACTCAATTCATGTGACTCCAAACTAAGCATCCGCTACACTTTTTCAGTGTTTTAGAGCTCTGTTATCTGGAAATGAGTTCCTAATTTAGGCATGAAAAATTCGAAGGAAGCATGCTGATTAAATACTTGGTGAGATAATTTTAGTGCTCATGAGAGAATCAACAATACAAAAAACAAAATCCAAGATTAAAGTACAATTTACATCCTGATTACCTAATCTTGAAACAATTAATGCAATCATCATTATATTTTTTTCATAAAACCCACTCAAACACTTCGCTCCATTGGATAACAAATTTGGTGCAAAAGAGCTTAAAGTCTATAAAAGAAAGAAAGGAAGAAAAATTAGTCAACTACAAATTTTAATTTGGTAGGATGAAGGCTGGCAATTGAGTTGACACCAAAAACAAGGGCTAAAATTTAGATGCTGTTAGAACTTTTTATTATATAGGAAGTAGTAGTAAATAATATTTAAATTTATTAGGAACTCTTTCCTACTAAAATAAGAATTCCAAGAACTTTTCTATAAATATGTGTAACTTCAATAAGAAGATATCCTGATATTTTTCTACAAACTTGAGTTTTCAATTAAAAAGTGTGATACTTTCTTCTAAGAACGGATTTTAGACCCTAGGAGCGACTCCTAGTTACCTACCCTCCCTTGTTTGTGTTCTTCATTAAATTCCAGCAAACCTAATCTAAAATTTCAGCCATATTAAATCTTAAAATCCTAGCCCAAAATTTCCAACAAAGAAATCCCAAAAAAATCCAGCCATACTAGATCTGAAATTTTAGCATTCCAAGCTAAAATTCAAACATAAAACTTGATATTTCAGAGGCCTATTACTAATTTTTGTGAGTTTTAGCTACTAGTTAGTACTTCTTCTATTGTCCTACATCAATTTGATATCAAAGCTTTGGCTCACAATGGTGACACGTTGTGAAAGGGCGTATAGAAGAATATTTTGTGACAAAGAGTCAAAATATTTTTGAGAATTATGGAAAGATTGGACATAATGATCCTTATACTTCAAGAACTAATCCAGAAAACAACATCAGACAGCAAAATGCACTGAATGTTAAGGGTGGAGAAAGTGAAATCCAAGATGAAGAGGCCGAAACTCATCAACAGCGAGTAGGATTAGGAAATCAACACCTACCAAGAGAACCAATACAAAGAAACCAACTAGCAGGATATGGAGAGCGCATGCAAGAATTGAAAGTTCGTGTTGAAGCCCTCATTTTGCAGAAAAAATGGATCCAATTCTTAGACTGGATAGAAACAATAGAAGATTTCTTTGATTGATACCACAAGTCAAAATATCCAAAAGTTCAATTTGCAAAGATGAAACTAGTTGGACACACTAAAATCTGGTGGAGATCGATAGAGGATAGATTTTGAAAAATATGCCAACTACCAATTGTTAATTGGGAAGAGATGAAGCTAAAATTTTCGAAAAAATACATACCATTTCACTATCAGGAAAACCTCTAAGATCAATTCACAACCTTTAGACAAGGGATTATATTTGTAAATGAGCTTTCTATCTGATGTGAAGGAAGGAAGTCAGAATAACAAGTTATATCTCATTACGAAAATGACTTCAGTGCAGAAATTTGCAAAGAGCTGATAATGCAAAGGATTTATAGCCTTAATGATACATATAACTTGGCTTTAAGTGCGGAACAATACATATGACAAGAAGTAACTAAAAAGTTTCAAAGTCAAGCCTGGAAATTCGACATGAAGAGAACTACAAAGGTGCAAAATTTTAGGCCAACACCTAATACATCAAGATTTGCGCCAAATAACAACTACAAAACTTCTCAAGGAGCTTAACCTAAAGGCAAAGTCACAGATGAGATTGGGATGAAAGGAGGCTGCAGTGACAAGAACTGCTTCCGATGCAATGGGAGGGGCCACTTTGCTTATGAATATACAAATAGAGGTTTGCACATGATGGAAGAAGAAGATGGGGAAGAATCTAACAAATATGTGTGTGAATCTAAAGCTAGAGGCGAGTTGGAAAGAGACTCCTAATAAACTAGCTAAGTCTTACAAATCTTAATGTAGTGACTTACGACCCTTAGGCAGAAGAACAACAATAATGGCTTCGTACTACAATTTTCTTTACTCAAGTTTGATGCATAGATAAAGTATGCAGGCTTATCATTGATGTAGTATAAATGTGGTTTCCAAGAACATGGTGGCAATTGAATTTACTTATAGAGAAACATCCCCATCCCTACAAAGTTGCTTGGGTGGATGATAGTACTATATCGATTGTCTGAAGGTGTTTGGTGTCTTTCAAATTATGAATATATGAAAACTCTATTTGGTGTGATGCTAATTCCTGTGAAAGTATCTCACATTTTAATTAGTCGACCATAGCTTTATAATCGAGATGTGCAGCTCTTTGAAAAAACAAACTCCTATCAGTTTATATTACATGGAAAGAAGAAAATTTTGAAGCCTATGAAGGTAGACAAAGTAGAAACACAAAGAGGAAGTAACAACACAACCATAAGTACCAAGAAAATTCCTCTTACTATACTTAAGGACAGAATTTAAAGTTGTTAGCAAAGATTAAGGAATAATATTGATCAACAACACATAGCACAAAGGAAATTCTTTATTGTAAACTCATGTACTAGTTTTGATTCCTTAAATTTAATAGGCACTATCTCAGAGAAAGTGTTTGTTTTAGGTGGTAAGACTATTGACATCTCTGCTTCGACAAATCAATTAGAATCTTCAAGTCTACATGTAGAAGGTGCTCAAATATTTGATGATATGGAGAGTTTAGCAATGGAAGATGATCATGACATAGAGAGTTTAACAATAGGAGATGATCAAAGTGTTAAAGATAAAGAAAAATAGAACGAATTGGAATCTTTAGCAAACCCTAAAGTTGAAACAATTTAACAAAAAAGTTCAAACACTTAACAGTAAGCTGAAACAACAGCGCAATAGACTAAAAGAATAGAACAAGAAGCTAAAATAACAAAACAGGGAGCTAAAAAGATTAACCAGCAACTACTTGAGCTTATTGGTTCAAAACTTGATGATATCCTTGCTGTCGTTGATGAAGATTATGTTACGAAGGGCGATGAAGAACTAAATTTGAATGAAGATGCGAAATTAACGCAACATATGAATAAAGGAGAAGCTGTGAGAATTCCAACCATCCCCATCTAAAAGAGGAGACAGACGATGTTCTTGATGAACAAATTATAATCCAAAGAGATGGAAGATATCGACAATTTCTTGTCAAGTGGCAAGGAAGACAAATTTTTTACAATACTTGGATTTTAGAATTTGAATTCAAAAGCTGAATCCAGACTTATATGATCAGTATTTATCACATTCTACGTCGATGACGACTTCAAACAAGCTTGGGAGAATTGATACAAAAGAGTTTAAAATCTATAGAAGAACTCAAAGATGAAAAATTAGTTAATCACAAACTTTAATTTGGTGGGATCAAGGTTGGGAATTGAGTTGACATCAAAAATAAAAGCTGAAATTTAGATTATATTAAGATTATTTATTAGATAGGATGTAGTAGTAAAATAAATATATTACTCTAGTTTTTAGATATGTTATCCTAATTGTTTAAGACTAATAAAATTTTTATTGTAATAGAATTTAAATTTATTAGGAACCATTTCCTACTAGAATAAGGGTTCTAAGATCTTCTTTATAAATATGCGTACTCAATCCTTCAATAAGAAGATATCCTGAAATTTTTCTACAAAATTACGTTTTCAACTAGAAATTGTGATGTTTTCTTCTAATAGTGATTCTTAGACCGTATGAGTGATTCTTAGTTTACTACCCACCATTGTTTGTGTTCTTCACTAAATTCCAGCAACCAAAACACTAAATTCTAGCAAACCTAACCTAAAATTCCAACCATAATAAACCCTAAAATCTTAGTCTAAAACTTCCAGCAAACAAACTGTTAGGACCAATGACATTAATAATACTAAGCCTAGGATATGGAGAGTATACTCACGAAGGAAGAAGAATGAGGGGG
>JANIHZ010000208.1:44431780-44449504 GCA_027478365.1 Erythroxylum rufum | reverse complement strand
ACAACCATTTGCTTCCTTTTTGATCGAGCACGCCTGTTTTGGAACCAATTATACACATTTGTTTCAGATATTTGTCCGTGCTGACTAAGTTCAGATGTTATCTCTTTGATCTTTTGCTTGCTCGGAGTTCCATTTCCTTGATCAAAAATACGCTCCAAAATCTGAAGTTGTATGGGTGTTGGAGTCCACCGCTGTCTAGCGCTAATTTTGTGTCCGGCAGTAGCCATCAGTGGATCACAGTATAGGGTACCTAGTCGGCCTCCTGAAATTTATCACAATAATGGAGGGCCAATCTTATCATCTTCAAACTAATTAACAAGGACAAAGATGATGATGAGATTTACTGAAGGAAATCGACATTCAGCATCAGAATTTGTAACTAGATCAAAGTATCGGTGTTCTCGCAAGTCAAAAGCAGCAATTTTTTATGGAAGCAATCAACTGGGGAAACTTTTGGTAAACATGGTCAGAAAAATTAGAATTACAACAAATCTGGAGTGATTGTACATGTATCAGAGGTCTCCTTTTGACAACAGAGGGAAAGATAAAAGAGTATGAACATGAGCACAGAATAGGACCTGCAAGATCTTGCTGGGCAGAAAGGGTCTTATGCATCTCCACCAACTGTTCACAAATTGTAGCGTAAATAGCAATTTGCTTCCTGAGAGTTTCCAGTTGATCATCTGTCATAACCTTAACGTATAGCATTCCTCCATTGGCATTCCCATTCCCATTTTTTCCAGTAACATTGACACCAGCATTTCGACTGTCTCTGTCATGTAGATGTAGGTGTAGCTGTAGCTGTTGATGGTGGTCTTGGTTATTATCCCACTCCATCATGTTGTCTCAGTCATAACACAAGAGCCACTTCTCCCAGCAAAAGAAAGGAAAGCTTTAAGACGCAGGTAAAGTCATAGCATTGCAGCTGTAGTGAGTGGGGAATTGAAAAAGAAGAAGAAAGCAGAAAGAAACAGACAAACCTGTGAAGAAAAGTTTATTGTTGTATGGTCTTGGTGTGGGACAGTGTAGTGTAGCAGACAAAACTTTTTTGCCAATAGCTAATTTTGGTACCAAATCTTGCATCATCAATCCTATTAGATCCATCCATGGATGATGGGATTTCTAGCCTTGAAATCCACCAACCATGAGATGACTCCTACTTAGCTATAGTAAATGACAAAACAATCATGGATCAAAGAAAATCCAAACAGTTAAAAAGTTTTAACCAACGATGAATGCCGTGAGGTCAACACTATCTATCTGGCATAAACAAAACGCCAACACTCATTATTATTGGGCTGGAAGTAATTCTATCTGAGCGCCCTCTACACTGCCAGATTCTATCCAAATCCCAGGAAGGAAGGTACATTTACTTCATGTCATTACCAGCCCTGTGACTTTCCGCATGTTTGTCTATATTCATTTTGTTAGTACGTTACATGTAATATGTATAAATATATAAATAAAATAAAATATTTACTGGACTTAAATTACGTTCATGTGATCACTGGTATCCATGCATTGTAAAAGAGCTTGGTGCATCCAACGACAATGGTCCATTCATTGTACGCTTTCTTGCTGTTCTCAACAAGTGTGCCAACTGAAATGGTCCGTCCGATCAGCCTGGAGTCTTCTGGTTTTGGCAACAAACAAACAATTACATGGCCGGCCATGTGCAGCTCTCCACGATGTGGCAAGGGGAATTTGGTTCAATCCATAAGGAACTTTGTGCTGTTACAAAATCCTTCATTTTCGGTCAAGACAAAACTAATTACTAAACCAACTTCCTACACCAGAGTTGGAAAATTGTTAAAAGAGTTTTACACAAGGTTTTTAAATTGTAAATTTACATATCGTATTTAAGAATTATATTAATTAAGAAATGTGAATACAATTGTAATACAGTCTATAATTTAAAATACTCATTATCTTTATTTATTGCCCTGGAGCTAATGAAGTTCATTTCATTGTCGATTATACAAGTCTGTAGTCTTAAGGGCAAGGAATACTGAATATGGCCTGTAGAAGTGCATGTCGAAAATAAATCATTTTGAGTTGGTAGTATTATAGTAGAACTTAGAAGCTTACGAACCAATTAAGGCACTAATTGAGGCAGTTGGTGTAAAGATAAGGTAGTTGTTATGAATAAAAAATATAGTGGAATATGGGACCAACCTCCCTACCTGCCACAAATAGTGTTTCTGGTGTGAGGTTGCACTCCAATCCAAGACAGTTTATTGGCCTAACGTAGCTTTTACATATGGAGTGAAGATATAAAAGCTTTCTTGGATTCTTTTTATCATAGTCGCTCCTTTCAAGGATCTTTGTTAGATCCTTACTTGACCAAGACAATGTGGCTTACCTAAGACGATTTAGCAATGTAACATGTAGTATCAACCTTATTAAGTGTCCCGCATTATTCGTGAAAGGGAAATAAATGAAGTAAATGCAGAATAACTGATTTCGATTTTATCAAAAGTTTGTAGGAGTTTTTTGAGGTCGTAACGAGCTCGAATTCACTGGGACCTTCACGAGAACTTCTCTCTGGCACATGGTTAACGTCTTTCTACAGTTTTCTTAAAACGGAAACTTTCTTAACGAGTTAGAAAATCCGGAAGCTTACCAATGATATGAGTAACTGTAGAAGATTTTAACCTATTCATACAGCTTTCATATCGGGCTTCCCCGTCATAAGCCCAATATAGATCTGGTCTACGTTGGTCAGGATCCATTTTCCTCTTGAATTTTGACCCATTGACTTAGATCATTCATTGAGCCACTTTATTATCTTTGTCCGAATCAAATTATGTAATTTAATAGATAAGTTATTGAAAATCAATAAAACATAATTAATTGTTTTCCAAAATTTTGAAAAATGTCTAACAATCTCCCCCTTAGATAATAATTAATTGCGATATTGACTCAAGTTTAAAAACAATTTAAAAATTCTGTTAAATCACACTACTGTATTGGTACCGAGTTTAAAAATTAAAACATTTGATCCAAAGATAATGAAGGTCCAACGTTCTTTTCTACAAGGCTTTCGATACTGAAAAATATATCAAACAGATATGTTATGTGTGACACTTGTTCAATATAATCACGTATATCTAATACCTTACTAACATTAATGGAAAAATGGAGTGACAAATTGGGATGATACCTGTATGATCTAACATGTATCATCTTTTGTTTATAGGTTTCGATTTCTCTATACCTTATGCTAAACTACACCAGAGAAATCTTGTATTCTCTCACCGAATACTAAACAACATTAGAGAAAACCTTTATGTTTTCTAACTGAATGTCAAACTGCATTGGAGGACCTTTATGAGATTGAATATTTGTATCCCTTATGTTATGTTAAAACTCATAGATATCCTATTAAACTGTATGTGTCTCAATGACATAGGCTTGGTCAATCTGTATATATGCCCAATGTCCTTTAAAATGTTTCACATGTATTATGACGTTACACAATAACAAGTATTACTAAGGATAAAAAGATGATCATCCTTATTAATGAACCACTATACTGTCATAATATATCAAAATGTATAATCTTATAAGGAGCAAACATAACGATCCCTAACTAACAGTGTCGAAGGACTTCAAAACACTCATAATGTATACTTATCTTTTAAACACAAGTGAGCGAAGTCTTTTAGTTAAAGGATTGGCTAACATCTTCTCAGTCCTGATATGCTTCACTTCAACATCACCTTTCTGAATCAACTCCTTAATAGTCAAGTATTTGACCTCTAAATGCTTAGACCCTGTGATATTCTTATTGTTGTTACTAAACAACATAACAACAAGATTATCACAGTACAATCAAATGAGTCTAGCCACTGAATCTACTACAGACAATTCAGAAATCAAGTTTTTTAGCCAAACCATTTGTGAAGCAGCCCCATAGCATGCATGGTCAAGGAAGTTACTATTGTCTGCTTGACACTCTTCCATGATACTGCACCATCTGCTATCATAAAAATTTAACCTAAAGTGGACTTTTGATCAGCTAAACACATAGCAAAATCAAAATTCGTATATCCCATGAGGCTTAGATCGTTGATCCTTCTTTATGTCAACATATAAATCTTTGGTACCCTTAAGTTATCTCAACACTCTCTTAACTGCATTCTAGTGGTCTATACTTAAGTTAGCCAGATATTAACCCAGCAATCCAACAACAAATGTAATGTCCTACCTAATTCACACCTAGGCATACATCAAGCTACCAACTGCACTAAACTATGAATCATTCCTCATAACCTCTCTCTCAACTTCATTCTTTGGACACTGTGCTAAAAAAATCTCTCACCATCAGAGATAGGTGCTACAATAGATTTACAGTCATTCATATTAAATCTTTGTAATACTTACTCAATGTATACACTTTGTGAGAGGCCTAATGAGTGTTGAGATCTGTCTTGGTGAATCTGTATATGTAGGACAAAAGATGTTTTACCAATGTCTGTCAAAATGCATGGCCAAAGTTGCTTAACTTCATGCAACATGGTCAAGTCATTTGTCGCGAACAATATATCATCCACATACAATGGTAGGAAGATGACTTCGCTCCCCCTGATCTTGTAGTACAAGCATCTTTCAACTTTGTTTTTCACAAAACCGAAAGAATATAGAATCTCATCAAACTTCAGGTACCACTGTCTAGAAGCCGGTTTCAGATCGCATGTTGATTTGGTCAATTTGTAAACTTTGTCAGTTGCTCATTGATCCTAAAATTGTTCGGGTTGCTCCATATATATCTCTTCATAAAGGTTACCATTCAGGAAAGAAGATATTTCATTTGATGTAGCTTCAAGTCATAATGAGCTACTATTTTCATACTCACTCTAAATGCATCCTTCAAGGATAAGGGAGAGAAGGTAATATTAAAGTCAACTCTCTAGCAACAATCGAGCCTTAAACTACTCAACTTTACCCTGAGTGTCCTTATTGGTCTTAAATAGCCATTTGCAATTGACATATCTACAATGTTGAGGAAAATCAACAAGCTCTCATAGCTTATTGTGCTACATAGATCATATCTCATCCCTCCTTGTTTCCTACCACAAGTTTGCATATGGTCCAGAAATAGGTTTTATAAAAGTAACTGGATTCACAACATGTCCTGTATAAGAGTCTTGTTCACCTAAATAGACTATGAAATAGGTGAAATAGAAGGGTGTCTCTCTCCAATGGATCTATGCAATTGTATTAGTTCTTGTAGCCCAAGAACCTCTGCTTATATAGGTATAGGTTATATGAGCGGATATTTAGACTTTGATCTACTGGAACTGACTATATGAGCGGCAGATATGAAATAATTGTAGTATCATTCTGCTATCACCTGAAGGGTGAGCGAGCCTACCCCTATCATGTACATTATATTCCAGAAACTTAGTCGTTTATGATTCCACTATTTTGACTCCTCCTTTTCTACAATAAAATTTGTAACATTTAAAGTAGTCAAGATAACCTACTAGATAGCAACTAGTAGAACGAGGTTGTAATTTGCTTTCATAAAGATTATATAATAGCACCTCCGCAGGGTAGCCCTATACACGAATGTGTGAAAGGCTTGGTTTCCTACCAACCCAAAGTCCAAAAGGACTCTTAGGAATTGACTTGCTTGAGACTCTATTTAATATATACAATGTTGTCTTAATGACCTCACCCTAAAGGTAATCGGGTAGGTTAGTCCTGCTCTGCATCGACCTCATCATGCCCTTTAGGGTGCGATTATGCCTTTCGGCCATAACATTTTGCTCAGGACTACCCGACATAGTGAATTGAGTCACTATTCCAATCGATTCTAAATACTTGGCAAACTGACCTTTTTCTTTTCTTGCAACACCAAGTCTGCCATATACTCTCCTCCCTAATTATATCTGACAATATTGATTGATTCTTGCAATTGGTTCTCAACCTCAATCTTGAAAATCTTGAATTTATTAATTCAGACTTTTCCTTAAGTAAGAACATGTAATCGTAACAGGAATAATAATTTATAAATGTCAAAAAATATCTAGAATTGCATAACATAAATGTATAGGGTCCACTTTTGTTCGTATGTATGAGGCCTAACATGCCAGAAGCATGAGTTTACCTCTTTTTCTTTATCTTGGTCAACTTACCTCTGCAATAGTCAATATAGGTTTCCAGATCACCAAAATCTAAAGTTGGGAGAATGTTTTCCTTTATCAATCTCTCAACCCTTTCTCTGGAAATGTGGCCCAAGCGTCTATGCCACAACATGTAAGATGTTTCCTTTATTAGAGGTCTCTTACGAGTCATAAGTTCATCAATATAAGAAGAAGCATACATTTTATTAAGGGTAAGACACATTCTATATAAACCATAAGACAAGAAGGCAACTCTAATATGCTTTGCATTGATATATATATTTACAACTGAAGTATCAATTACAAAACAACAACCCTCTTTGTCCAAAACTGACACGAAAATCAGTTTTCGTCTAAACGACAATATATAAAATGTGTCTCGTAAAACAAGTACAAGCCTTATATTGAGGTTCAAACCTACATCCCTCACATACAAAACATCTACTTCTTCATTATTATCGAGCATCAGCTTCTCCTCTTCTTTAGTACACCTTCTCATACATTTGAACCCCTACATTGTGGAAGCACCATGATTAGATGCTCCATTATCTAGCCACCAAGAACTTGATGTAGCTATAGCTAAATTGGATTCATGAATCATATAGGTCGAAGAATTACTTGACAGCTCCTGTTTGACTTTTGAGACTTTGTACTTCTAGTAGTCAGATTTCTTATGTCCCTTCTTCTTACAGAAGAAGCACCTCATATTCTTTAAGTCTTGTGTACCCTTTGCAATGCTAGATTAACCAGTCTTAATATGTGGAGAGGGTTTGGATTTCTTACCCTTAAACTTTTAGGGCTTAGCCTTCCTCTTGTCTTTGGCTGTATACAAGGCTGTATAAGGAGCGCTCTTCAGCTTCTCCTCTGTTACAACACATCGAAAAATCAAGGCATTGATATTCTAAGCCTCGTCCTGGGAAATGTATGAAGTGACCAGTATTTCAAACTCTTGCGAGAGAGTATTAAGTGCCTGGTGCACTATCAATGTATCAGGAATGAGAATATCCTATGCCTTCAGCTTACTCTGAAGGTAGACTATCCTTATAATGTATTCCTTTACACCTCCTTCTCCAGTATACCTCATGGAGAATAGATCCTTAATCAAAATGCTTAACTCAACATTAGACGAGCCCTTATTTCTTTGAGAAACACTGTCTATAAATTCCTTCACTATAGTGGTGTCCAACAGTCCACTCAGTAGATGATCTGGGAATAACCTCTTAATGGTCAAATAGAACATCCTGTTTGACCATGCCCAAATTGCAAAGGTCGCCTTATTAGCTTCTAAGTTGATGTATGTAGGTGGAGAGGGTCTCTCTGTTAGCATAGCCATGTTGATGTTTGTTATCTCCAAGGTAAACTCGACATCCTTCTTTCACTTCTTGAAATTGAAATCAGTTAAGGTTTCAATGGTGACAGTATTGTTGTTGACAGAAAATGTGACTACAAAAGACAATGAAAAAATCAGCATAAATATAGGATAACAACGATACTCAAAGTATTAAAATAGTATCTATACCGAGAATCTGATCACGCATATTATGAAACATCTTTAGGTTGAATGCATAATATATCCAATTAGACCTCCATATAAAAGCGATCAAAGTACAAACCATCAACTCTCATAACACTACTACCTTTAGGCGAATATATCATTTAAGTAATGACTTTCCTTCATCTAATGGTTTTATGCACATTTCAAAATCCTATGTAAGGCCAACACCTTACAGACTAACTAACATAAGACCAGAGGCATCCCCCAATATGCATGCAGAATAATTCAAAATACTGACTCGAAAGGTCACTTTGATGACTACATTCTCATTAGAACCCAAAAGGTCCACAAAAATAAGGAATACACCTTTATGTTATCCTCACACTCTATATGGGCATACAGTATGTGCAAATGTAACATCAACAAATGCAAACAACCGAATGCACAGTCAAATTATCGTACAATTGCGTTGAAGACATTCTTTAAAAACTTTATTTGAGATCAGAGCGATTATCGTATGTCACCGAACATTGAGCTAACCACCTGAAACACAAGAGCCTCATATATCTCACTCATGGAAAGTTTGTTACATGAAAATTCACTCTAAAACAGCTTTAGAATATCTAAACTTCTTTTTTAGAGTGAAACTACCAATGTAATTAATCCAGAAAAATTAAAAAATCACTTTAAAAATTCCCCCGACCTGAAAATTGACCTAAAAGGGCCCAGGGCAACTTTATGAAAATTCTAAAAATTTTCTTTTTCTGTTCTAGTGTTGATGTCAGCAGTCACTGTAACGTTGACGTCAACATGTTACTGTGTACTGACATAAGGGGTGTGTGGGGTCCTGTGGCGCGTGCGCTGCACATGTGCACACCCAACACGCCTCCAGATGTGTCAAGTGAGTGTGTTGTACTCGCCCCTTACGCACCGATATACTGAGACATTGTTGGCTGTGTGGCTCATGTGCCCATATGCGTAGACGCGCTGATCTTGTATGACACGTGTATCACATGCGCCAACCACGCATCCGCACCTGCGCTTGCTATGTGTAGAGACAACTGGATGGCCCATGCATTGCACATACTAGTCCCATCACCATCGGTTTAAAAACATGTCCGTTGTGGTGAGTGTATCACATTCGTTCTTCATCTGCCTCGCCATGCCTCGCCCATCTGACAGGAGCGTGCAATGTACTCACTGACCAAACCGTCTCAATGGAGGTACTGTTCACGAGTTAGGCGCATGTACCACACGCGCTCGACGTTCACCGTCACTGCTGACGGTGAAAGCAATTTTCGGGGAATTTCAAGAATGTTTTTCGCTTTCCATAGCTTGTTTTTGACTCGTTTCACAATGCTACAAACGTGTAGTTCACTTTCACGCATCCATATATGTGAAAAATCGAAAAACGGATCAAAAGACCTTCAAAAACCCTTATGGATAAAAACAAAAAGACTTCGTTTTTAGCCACTCAATCATGTAATCACTCTGATACCACATGTAACACGTAGCATGAACCTTATTACGTGTCCCGAATTGTTCGTGAAAGGGAAATAAATGAAGTTAATAAGAAATACGGAATACCTGATGTCAGTTCCATCAGAAGTTCAGAGGACCTTTCCAAAGCCGTAACGAGCTCGAATTCACTAGGACCTTCACAAGAACTTCTCCCTGACACGTTGTTAATGTCTTTCTATAATTTTCTCAAAACGTTGTTAAGCTCTCTTAACGGGTTAGAGAATTTGGAAGCTTACGAATGATACGAGCAACTGCAGAAGATCTTAACCTATTTATAAAGTTTCCATATCGGCCTTTCCCATCATAAGCTCGATATAAATTCGGTTCATACTGATTGAGATTCGTTTTTTTCCTGGACTTCGATCCATTGACGTAGATTATTTATTGGCCCACTTTATTATCTTTATTTAGATCAAATTTCGTAACTTAACTAATAAGTTATTGAAAATTAATAAAATGTAATTAATTGTTTTCAAAATTTATGAAAAATGTCTAACAAGCAAACCCCGAGTATACTTTTAGATGTTGATTTTATGTTTAAGAAATGAATTTGACCTTTTGTTCTTTTCAAAACATTCTAAAACCTTAGAGGGAAATCTTGTATTGCCGGTCCTTTACATATTTTGTTCCACCACTTTTAGCTCAACCGAATTGTCTGAAAATAAGCGTTGTTATACTCTTCATTTCATCCACACAATGATTAAAACATCTACTCTTAAACTGTGGTGATCCCATTTCTCTTTTTCGTTCTATTTTCCTTTTGGAAGTGAAAGATGGAAGCTAATTAGCAGCTAATTCCGTCGAGATTTGTGGTGATATTTTTCCATTGAAACAAATGAAATGGTCAAAGTAGCGAGTCTAAGTTCCACGACAAGTACATGAATTCCACGTGAGAAGAAGCTGTCAAGTCATCATAAAGCAGCAACCCCGTACCATGATTTCCAACCAAACAACACACTTGAACCAAACAAAGACTCCACAGACAAAAAACGTGTGGCTCCAAAATGATGTTTTGACACCACAACCCAAAGAGCCACCACAAAAAGCCCACTTGGAACCATGAATGCTTGAAAATTTTGTTCAAGAGTACAATCTCTCCAGGCCATATAAAAGAGCGTGCAGATTTTGGTCAGCAATCGGAGAAACAGGCCTGTAGGTCATCTGCTATACATGGCAGCCGGATCTCGTCATAGAGCCACAAAATTGCAGTAAATGATTCAGAACGTATTGTAAGTTGTAACATTGATCTTTGGTATTTCGACCCTTTCTTTGAACTAAAAGTTTCACAAATTTTCTCAATGAAGATAAGACAAGTTCCTAAAAAATTTACCCATTAATACAGACGATCAACTCATCCACAGACGACGGGATAAGAATGTTCTTCTATATCAATCAACCACAAACAAGACATATTTACTTACACCACACTTACCTAAACCTCGCAAACATGATTGCCCATGCAAATGACTTATATATGTTACCTCTGTCTCTACCATGTTGTATCACAGTCTTCACTCTCTCCTGATATTTATCCAGACAATATCACTGGAGCATTTCCTTTACGATTTCCTTGATAATATCTCCCATGATCAGGCATTCGATCTCTTTCCCATAAGCATTAGCCTCATCGTCCATCAAAGTGGACCATGGAGAGGATTCTAAATTCCTAGCCTCCAAACCGTCAAGTGAGTAGTAAGACTTGTCGTTTGAAGGGTATATATACTCACATATGATCTCCCATGTACGATCAAGCAACTTCTTTCCACGTAAAGGTGGCAGCATGGACATACCTATAATCTTCCTTCTAAATCTAGACATGGTTATAGGAGGTCCGAGTACAGTTGGCAGTGTTTCATTCAACAAATCGAATAGCATTTTGTGGTCTACTTTTTCACTTTTGTCCAACGTAAATTCCCTGTCCTTGGCCTGTTTCCTATATGATTCTTTCACTTCTTCAAACACTGAGTTGCTAATAGGCTTTCCAGATGGGTCCCATTTGGATAAACATTGATCGTATGACCCATCATATAAACCAGAAGTGACGAATAAATCTCTTATGTAAGCTTCTGCTTTGTTATCCAAATCAACCATCAATTCCACAGGCTCATGTGCTGTTGTTGCGTCCTCAAGTCCATCTGATTCAAGTTGATTTAGTTGCCTCCGCAGCTCTTCAAAAACAATAAACGGAAAAACTATTAGCAGTTTGTGATAGATCTACTGAGTTGGGCACAGTTATGTCAGCAGGATCAGAAAAGCTTCATTTTTATCAGTTGGTGTAGGCATTAGCTAGCAGAAGACGACCACCAGTATGGTAGGGACAAATCCCCAAAAAGAGCTTACTAAACCATCCTCTCGTAAGAGTCTTGAAACATAAAGCCACGAGATATTGGACCAAAAAGACATCCAATGGAAACAATTAAAATTGTACATGGAATCATTAAGCAAATTCAAGCATAATGCATAGAACTTGGAAATAGAAACTCTGTACTGAAGCAAGAAAGATATGTTTCTAACCATTTAGATTACAACTGATCTCCCTGAAAACCTGAGGCAAAGAACCATCTTCTCTAAGATCAGGAGTTGATGCTGGGCTGATGTCATCTGCCGGCCTCCAAAACTCTTCTTGAGGACTGTTGCACACTGATGCAGGACTTGGAGGTACCTCAGTTGAGTTCTCCTAAGATGCAAGACAAATAAACAGAGGGATTTACCAATGAAAATCTGTATGTTGATGATTAATATTTTAAAAAAGAATTTAGTAGTACCATAATGGCCCTGTGCCCCAAGTTCCTAGTAACTGTCGGTCCACTCATGATATCTTTCACGATATCCTGCTCAAAACCATGGGACTCTACTATTGATTCCATTTTCTTGCCAAATAGCCTACCCCTAAGACTGAGGTTGTGTTTGAAATTTGAGACTTTTTCTTTGATACTGAATTTTTCCTTCTTCAAGTTTTTCATATCAAAAGTCACATTGTCAAGGGACTCATGCTTCCTCCTGATGTGGGCACCAGTTAGAATGTGGCGATCCTCGAGAAGAAGCTTCCCAAATGATGTTCCTGACACAGGGGCCGACAAAGACCTTATCAAGTTTCTAGGGGACAAGTCTCTATGAAGCAATGAATCACCATCTTCATGCCTAAAAGATCTCGTTTGAATTTCCTGTTCATCTTCCTTAATTTCCCAGTAAGCCTGTTCATTTTGATTTTTCGAGACGTCTCCAACTTGTTTTAGCCTATGCAACTCATTATCTACAGGAAACAATCTGGAACTGCTACTGCTGATCACTGGAGCATCAAGATGTGCTTCTCTCTTCAGAACATTCCTTAATCTTTCTGACAAGAATCTTCTTGTATCCCTGTTTATGAACTCTGGAGAATTGCATGCATTGAACTGAATTTCACTTCTACATGATCGTGTTGATTCTGAGCGAAGCAAATTCATTCCATGCTCATGGTTAGCACTTTCTCTGACTTGTTTTGCTATGTGTTGAGCGATTTGTTTTGGATCTGATGGTCTTTCTCTAAAAGGAGTCTCAATTCCGCTTCCTCTGACTACAGAACCTCTTTTAAGAGTTTTTCCCTGTAATTCCAATCTCAGCTGTTCTTTCACCTCCTCAAGGAACTCTTCCATACTAACTCTATCCTCCAAATCTCCAGAGGAATTAGTCCAGGACTCTTCATAGTCATAAATTCTGTAAGGACCAGGTTTCAAGATCACTATTCTTGTGGGAGCTGAAGAGGAGTCCAATCTCTGATCGTAATTCAAGGAGTGCATCCTTGAAGAAAAAAGTTCCTTCTGTTCAGATGGGAATAGTTTCCTTTTATGCTTATGATGTTGTAAGCCAAACTTTTCGAGTGAGTTTGCTTTTGTCTCAAAACCTTTGTGTTCTAAGGACTTCTGCTTAACTGGTTGGCCAGAATACGAACAATTTACAACTTTCAGCTTGTTGATATTCCGTTGAACGGGAAAATGGTCGGAAATGCTCCCAATTTCAACAAACTTGGAGCATTCCTTAAACCTGGAAGCTTGCCATGCTTCAAACTCTTTCTTAAACTTTTTGAGTTCCTCTTCTTGTGGATGTTCCCGAAGCCTTGGCTTTCCTAGCATCTGGCTGTCGTTCCATCTATCAGCACCTCTGGTTTCACCAGTGTATAGGTCAAAGTTCATCTTCCTGGAAGACTTGGACTTGGAAGGGAAATTTTTGGATAATACCACTTCATTCTTATCATTTTTTGAGATATTGGATTTTGTCCTCTCACTCTTTTTATCAGGTGGCTTTACTACTGATTTTGTGTCCAGTGGCAGCATGTCCACACCCATCAATCGAGCCACAATACTTGGTGCATTTTTTCTGGTGTTATGTTGTTTGGAAATTTCCTCATTGATCAACTTCTTCATTGAGAGTTCAATTGGATAGCAGTCCCTTTCAGAGCATTCTTCTTCAACTTGAGAGGAATACTGAAAATTTTGCATCAAGACATATATAAGTGCATATAATAGAAAGATAAAGAGAAAATTACTACAAGAATATCAAGTATTATATAATTATAGTATGATGCCGTACAATTTAAGAACCTTTGTTAGAATCAAACATTTGTGACATTAAGAAGTAGAAAGATGCATAATAGTTGCCTCGGGATCAAAGAATTCAGCCATTTTAGAAAACTCAGACGATTTAAACCTCAAGATTGCCTATTAAGAAACAAACTCTGTTGCCAGGATTCTTAAATATTAGGCATGAAACTATGTCAACCTCACAAACCTAGAACATAGTCTAAAAGGATTAAAAGCAACGTCTGATAGAGACTACAAGTATTACCAGAGAATTTCCTGCATCTAAACAATGCTGAGAAGTTTCAACTTGTAGTTCCATGCTATTTCTTGGAGCTTCCAATCCTGTAGAGCATATAATCAACTGCATCAATCTTCAGTCAAACAAGGAAAGGAACTAGCAAACTATTGTATCATATGTAGTTATCACTAATAATGCCATAATTTCATAATTTTGGAGGGCGTAAATCTTCCCCTCATATTGGACCATATTGCTTAACCTTTAAAACATGACAATCCAAAGGAAGATTGGCCCTCAAAGACTATTGAACAATTTTCAGAAGAACATATAATGAAAAAAAAAAATTTCTTGCAAATTATTGAGAGCCATCGAGTGTGATATTCATACTTGATTACAAGAAAAGTTGTTTGTTATATTGACAAGGGATAAAGAAACACCATATGAGATTCTCTGATCAACTCAAGGAGTAGATTGGTGGCCATATCCAAGACAACTAATGGCATTAATTAATCTTTCAGGTTTATTTATCTATGCGATTATCCAACTCTTAAAGAACTATTGTTAGTCATTATAATGTGAAAGTATCAGCCATTGCGTGCAATTAAGACCGATAAGTTAGACAGTGAACGGAAGTACACGTTTCAGTTGAATGCAGTTTGAAAAACCAGATTGTGATTACCATCAACATGTCGCTTATGTGGACGAATCTTTCTGGCCATGGTGCTTTGGTTAAGGTTAAAAAGCTGAAATAATCCTCCCATGCAGCAAGTTATCTACCAGAGTTCTGTCATTTGCTTGTATGCATCTGCCTTACCCCATTAAGAAGCTAATAAATTTTCACCTAGTTCATAGCTGCATCAGCAAGAAGGAATAATGGAAACGAGCCACGATTTTTGAAAATGCACGAGAGAACCCAAATTCAACAAAATAAACAATTGAAAAAAAGCCTCGCTACGTTTTCCATGCTGATATTTGTATTTCAGGCAGGCTGAACCAAAACCAAGAGAGAAGAAAAATCTCTTCAAGCATCAGAACAATAAAATTTAAGAAGATATCATGAATTGGGCTAAATCCTGATCAAACATTTACATAGATGCATACTAAAGTCAGACAACATTCATCTAGCATTTAATTTGAGGCAGTAGCTAAAAAATTTAAATATAAAAAAAATGAAAATCAACAAAGAAGAAGAAGAAGAAGAAGAAACAGGTGATACTTAGCATCCACTACTTGAAAAGATATTAACTTTCTCAAATCGTTAAGGACTCACATACGAATATGGCAAACAATTGTGTTTATCACAGCTTTGACGACTTGAGTAGGAAAAAGAAGAGATTTTCAGAAATTCCCTTCTTGGAAGTTTGAAAAGGGATGGAACTTGGAGGCTAACTGAGCATGAGGCAACTTAATGGCTCTGGATATAAACGGTTTTCGATAATAATTCGACGCCTCAAAAGGCAATCGAAATAAGGGCATAAAATCTGAAACTTTCACTTCCTTCTCTTTTTCCCACGAAAATCTTCAACAATGTGACAAGAAAATGCACAATGATCAAAACGAGAGCTTAATTTCAAAACGTACCGTAGGTGAGAAATCACGTGTAGTAGTCAAAATGAACACACTGCTTGTCTGCGAGGCTTGAGAATCTCTGAACGAAAAGAAAAAAAATGAACTAAGCTAAGCTTAGCCACAAGTTTTTCAACTGAAAGTAGAAATGAAAGAAGCAGAGAGAGATATACAGTGAGAAAGAGAAGCAGAGGAACTAGAGAGAATTGGAAGAAAAAGCAGAAACTAAAAAGCTTGGTATTTGTACAACTTAGAGCCGAAAAGATGATAATGATGTAATAAAAATTTGATCTTTACAACGATGATACAGGGAAACACCAGACGCTTTTAGTAGAGAACTGAGAGTGTCTCTGCTTGTTAGGAGCCATTAGAAACCGAATCCTCTATTTCCATCCGACCATTCTTCTTTTCACTTTATTTTATTATTGTGCAATTATACTGAAGTTTCTTTTCTACTATTACATTTCTGGGTACCGAACTTTTACAGCGGAATCATTAGACAGATGATGCTGTAACCTGTGGCTTGGACTAGGTTGCCCTAATCTCCCAACTTATAGGTACTTTCTAAATTTACAGGAGTTCATTGTTTTAAAACCAATAATTCAGCATCTAGATTACATATATGTGTCAACTTGAGAAAAGGGTTTTCCCTTAATGGATCCACCTTTCCAAAAGCAAAAAAGTGGCAAGGAAAATTCACAGGCTTAAGTAGATTCAGAGAAAGAAACGAGGCAACTTCAGCGTGTCGCTGCAGTGGAATTGAGTTGTGAATATTAAAACCAAAGAAAGAGATGGTATAACCAACAGCTCATGGACAGCGGCTTATAGGCACGACCACTCCATTTGGCGCCACAATACACGGAGAATAACTGTGCAAGGAATGTGCTGTTTAGTTTCTTTACAATGCAGCACAATTGGGTTGGACACGTTGTTTCTGGGCAGAATGTGTGAATCAGTCATGATTAACGTGAGCTTTGACCAACACTACTCACGATATTGTTATTAACAGAGTCAGAGAAAGAATTGTTTCCAAGGAACAAAAAAAGATAATTCCTTCCCATTCTCTTATTGCGTATTCTTACAAGAAACACACTGCATAATTGACTTGGAATATAGTATTCATCAACTATAACATGTTAACTAATTGAAGTAACACAAGGTGGAGAAAGTGGTTGTGGACAAGCTATCCTTCTATCTTTGTAGCGTACTTAAAACAGAAATGATACCTAAATCCTTTAGTATTTACGCAGGTATATTATATATAAAGACCGAGTTGCTATTTTTCAAATGCACATGGATGGTGACACAAAGCCATCAATGAACCGTAGCTCAACGAATTCGTGGAATTTATGCTAATCTTATGGGGGTGTGCAAGTAGATATTTTTATACACTAACCAGTTAAAGAAGTGGAATAATTGAAATGGAGCCTGCCCAGATGGAGACTATAGACGAAAATGTTAAAGCGTATGTGCTTGTAAAAGTTTCCAAGTTCCTGAAAGAATGTGACGTGATTCCCCATTGGAAAAAGTGGAACAAGATGAAGAAGAAAAAGGGGCTAATGGTCATGACATACTGGAGGGTGTGGGGGCTTATATGTAGTTGTAAAGTGATCCTTTCTATCCTAATGATGTTGAGAGCCGCTGGACATGTGCTTCAAACCCTATAAAATACGATAAGATAGCGAGTACATGTTTGTGCCACTAAAAAGAAAGATGAGAGACAGAGCATTACAGGACCTCCACTCCACGGTCTACTGGGTGGGGCACCATTCCTCAACTCCACATGGCTTGATGGCCTGAGCATAGGTGAAGTTGCAGGTTTTTAGTCCTTCCTTAATTCTTGTTTAGGGAAGCTAGCTGGCTAGCTAGGCCATCTCTTTGATTACTCCACGTTGCTTCCAGGGTACGTAGGCTTCGGCCTTATTATAAGATTCATCCACTAGATGGGCTTAAATCCAAATATTAAGAAAAAGGAAACCAAAAGGCGAAGATCAAGGAAAAAGGACAGTAATCAGAAAATACCGTTTAGTCCACTTTTATTTTTCTGTTCTTATTTTTAATTTCTATTTTTTATTTTTAGATTCTATTTTTTTCTAAAAAAAATGAAAACTTGTTTGATTGAAATTTGTAATATAAAAACTGAAAATAAAAACCTGTTTAGTTAAGATTTTTAATAAAAAACTGAAAACAAAAATATGTTTGGTTTATTATTAT
>JANIHZ010000208.1:44413037-44428496 GCA_027478365.1 Erythroxylum rufum | reverse complement strand
CTTCTCTCTTCTTTCTTTTCTTTCTTCTGGAAATTTCTAAGTCCCACGACAGCTCTCTGCTTCTTTTTATACTAAAAACCACTCATCTTATTTACCACCTTGCCATTAATGAATGAGCAATGACTCCTTTGCCCTTACTTATAAGCCTTATGACTTAAAACCTTAAGTGAACTTCCAATTTTGTCCTTAAAAACTGACACCTTGACTCCAAATTTTGATTAGGTAAATGAGGCAATTTGACAAAAATTCCTTCTAAAAAAAAGTTCCTCTCGTTCTGATCTTTCTAATGACACAAAAAGCGCTCAATTTGGATCAGAAACGAAGAAGTTATGGCTAAAATACTTTCAGGCCAAAACAAAATCGAGACTGAACACTATACCTAACTTCACTCCAAAAATTGAAAGTCTTAGAGGCTGAATCTCTATTGGACTTCTTCATAAAATTTGTAGGTCCATATCTCTAATTTAATATGAAACAAGAATCAGATCGATCGGAGCTCTATAGCTTAATATATCTGCAAAACACTGAAGTCTGTTCTGACTTTTCAACTGATCCACTCTTACAAAACCGAGACTGAAAACTACCACCAAATTTGCATCAGAAAGTCTTAAAGGCTGAATCTCGATTAGAATTCTCATAAAATGTGTAGGTCCATGTCTCTTATTTAATATGAAATACGAATCAGATCGATCGGAGCTCTATAGCTCAAGATATCTCCAAAACACTGAAGTCTGTTCCGACCTTTCAACTGATCCGCTCTTACAAAACCGAGACTGAAAACTACCACCAACATTGCATCAGAATTTGAAAGTCTTAGAGGCTGAATCTTGATTGGACTTCTGCATAACATTTGTAGGTACATGACTCTAGTTTAATTTTCAATAAGAATCAGATCTATTGGAGCTATATAGCTCAAGATATCACCAAAATACTGAACCATGTTCAGAAAAATATCCAGCTCATACTCTTTAATCGATCATCCCATTTTGAGTCGATCGATATTTTTCAGTTAAAACTAAAAAATCATAAACTTGGTATGGAAAGATAGAGGGATGTCTTAGGAATCCAAAGCTTTAAAAATCAGATCGATCGGATGTCGGACGAAAAAGTTATGGCCAAAACAATGGAGGGAGGTCGAATCAGGCAAAAATGGCCGAGCGGAAATGGCCGAACGAAAATGGCCGAGCGAAAATAGCCGAGCGGCAATGGCCGAATGAAAATGGCCGAGCGGCAATGGCCAAGAGAAAATAGCCGAGTGGAAATGGCCGAGCGGCAATGGCCGAACGAAAATGGCCGAGCGGCAATGGCCCTTTTCCAGACCGACTTTCTAACTTCTAAAATCCATCACTTTTGACCTAGAACTCCAAAAATTACAAACTTGGTGTCTACTGTAATATAAAAGACCAATCTATAATTTCCATGAAGAACTTAAAGCCAAATTCGATCCCTAAAGGGGTCAGAAAGTCCATACAAAGGGGCTGGTCGATCAGCTTCACACTAAACAGCATTAGAACTTCCAAAAATCATAACTTCCTACTCTCTTGTCCAAAAATTTCGTGCTTTATATCACTGAAAACATAAAATGATCTCTACAATATTCACGAAGAATTCATAAACCAATTCAGCCTCTAGCTAAGGCAATTTTTCCAATCAAAGTTTCTGCCCTGTTAACAACCACCTAAACAACATCAAAACTTCAATCGATCATAACTTCTAGCCCCAATATCGAAAAATTGCATACTTTATGGTGTTAGAAAGCTCTCAACAGAAGCTACAATTTTCATGAAGATCATTATCTCGAATTCTGTTAAAATCAAAAAGTCAACTATTCATCATCAAAAAGTCAAACTTTCTTATTTCTTCAATTCTCATACTCTTTCTCTTTATTTCTTGATTCTCTACTTAAGTTCAATCAATTCATTCACTTTAACTTTCATAAACCATACAAATCTACTCAAATATCAAAGCCTTCAAAACTCATCAATTCTCTTCTCATCAATTTCCTTAAAGTATAATTATATCTATTACACAATACATATCCAAAAATTCGCATTTTTGTTAAATTTTATAATTCTAAATTCTACTCAAAGATCGGGGTCCAACAATAATGCCGCTTTTAATCTCATCCTAGCCATGTCAAAAAGATGCAGTTTTTAACAAGTAACATGATATTAATCTTTATGGGAAGATCAGATCAAATATGTCAATAGTCTTTTTTAACCCCTAAATCTATTTTAATACCCTAAAAGTAGCAAAAAAAGAAGCAAGTGAAGAGATAAGGCCTCTAAAGGGAGTGAGTACCCCTTACGCTCCCTCTTTTTTTATTCTCTCCTAGCACTTTGTGTGACAATCCCCTAAAAATCTTTCATAGCCAGTTAATAGGAAAAAAAGGTTTTAATTCCCCCTTGCTTTGTAAACTATGATAATGACTGAGGCCATTATAATAGTCATTACCATGAGTTGAATGACTAGGTTGAGCCCCTTTTTTGGGTGACCTCATCAGGGGAGAAGCTTTTGGTCTTTTCATTTATAATGGATGAGATAAATTAAAAAAATGACATGTCAACTTACAACCTAGAGTCAGGAGTTGAGAAAGCTTTAAAAATAAATCTGAGTGGAAGGATAAGAGAATAATATGAAAGGTTTAGGAAACGCAAAGCAGAATACACTAATTAATATAATAAAAGGAAGTTTTATTATATTAATATCAAAAAGACCATCTATCCATTTATTCAAGTAAGGATCTTCTGTTGTTCACTTTGCTCATGGCATTTTTATTATGTATATTGTCTACTGTATTAGGGTTACCAAGCTAAGTACATTATGTTGGCTTAGCTATTGTCATATGCAATGCTAGGATCGGACTATTCCATAAGACCTCATGCCAATACCTAACATATGTCAAGTACACAGATTTGGAGATAACTCTTAAATGAAAGGAAGTTAAGTAAGTTTTCTGCCTTTTATCCTAGCTCAAGACTCAGTTTTGATAGTAGTAGAAGTCTTTCCATATCTTGTGTATGAGAGTAATGGTTTAGTGTCTTAGGAAAATTTAGGTTATTACTTTTGGTACTGAGCACAACAGAATGAGGCTCAACAAATTGATAAACTAGAACCCCTACTTTCTTTGCTAAATCAGAGTAGCTTGTCTACAAAAGCCCAATTTGCTAGGTGGAGATAGAAATAGGTTTTTGGAAAAGGTACATTCACGTCAATTTATAAGATTTTAATTATTTATTTTTTCCTTTTACTTTTGTCAAGATTAGCTTGGACTGAAGTTCTAACAAAGAAGAATGATTCAATCCAACTGGTTTCCAGTTGTAGGTGCCCTGGGATATGAACTATGACTACCTTTTTATGAATGGCTGACAACGGGTGGACTCCCAATGCAAGCTCAATTCTTGAGCAAGTAGCGACCTTAAAAAATAATGATATAAAGATTTGACAGAGTCATGAATTGAAAAGATTTAATGTATTTATATTATTATAATATATCTTTATTTTTAATTAATTTTTTAAAGAAAAAAGAGACTAGTTACTTTTTTTGAAAGATAATATTCTAAATACTATTAATGGGAACTGAAAGTGGGATTCTTTGATTATGGTATATGATTGATCTATCGTGAGAGTTCCTTAACTAAGGATTATTCGAGAAAAAGTAGTTTAATTGACTTTGTTCTTTGAACTGTGAGCTAGCTTTCTGTGGTTAAGGCTTCAAAGATATGTTATGTAGATTGGTTGCTTTCTTAGAGTGGGAATAATGGAATCTATGATAGATGAGTAGAGAAGTATTTATTAATTTATAACTTCAGTAAGAAGATTGGTTCAGGTCTTTAAGTTATTGGCTAGAAGAGAGTTACTAACTTGAACGCTTTGGCTTTTTTGGGTAAGTCTTCTTAGACTAAGAATCTTTCTTTATGAATAGGTGCACCTACCGATGGTATCTGTTCATCCTTTTCTTTTCTCTTTATTTGTGGATGTAGAATGACTTATAAATCAATTGCAAACCCACCCCCTGAACTACCAAAGATAGAGTACACAACTTGAACTAAGATATATGCACAACTTGAACTAAGATATATATACATATCTAAAGAATTCTTCTTAGGCATAAGTCATATGCGAGTTTCTAGGAGGGTAGTACCTTGTAACTGTAGGCCTCAATCCTAAGTTAGATAAGAATGTCGGTGTAAAGTTGATAGCATAATCTGCTAAGCAACAGATTTTTTATCCTCATAGGTTCCAATCACGTTAGTCTAGAACATCTTCTAAATGTTGGCTTCTCTCTGGGCTCCTTTGAGTTGCATCGAAGAGAGTCTCTTCTCAGTATATTTGATAGATGCCTATTTGACTGTAATTATACACCTATATTTCATGTGTTTTGCTTGATATCTTATATTTTGTTGTATATTCAGTACTTAATTTACTCTAAGTGCATTTATAGGTGATAATTGCCTTCATAGATGATAGGTGTAGATTACATTATGTTTTTCCAAATGTTTAAGTGTGTTTTTAAGTATTTCTTAGATGATCATCATGTGTGTTAAATGTTCGTATGTATTATAAGTGTTTGTTTGGTTTTGAGCAAGAATTGGATCTTAATTTATGTTGGAGGAGGTGTTTGATGTGTTTATAAGTGTTTAGAATCAGGAAATTGAAGAATGAAGAAGATGGAGGAAGCTTGAAGGTGTCAAGATCATGCACAATTGAGCACAATCATGACAGAGGCTAAATAGCATGAAGCACAATCATGACTTTAAGTCATAATCTGAAAGAGGCTTTTCTAGGCGAGAGTTTTTTTCGTGTTTTGAGGATTTGTGGATATTTTTGGAATCTAACAAAGTGGAGAAACCCTAGACACAACCCTAGACCCTTTCAACTATTTAAGAGCAAGAAAAACAAAACAAAAAAAGACAGCAACCATTCATCAAAGTAGACAAAAGGTGGAAGATCAGGAAAAGCTTCAAGAAATTCTAACATTCTAGATCAAGCCATTAAAAACTTTTTTTTTCTCTTTTCATTTTAGTTTCGTTTGTTATCCTTGATGTGTAATCTAATTTCCTGTATGTTAAACATATCTATAGAGTTTTAAACTTATATTAGGAATTTTTTTGGATTTATTTTGTGACTTTATTCATTGTTGATTTCATTATATTTTTAGATGTTTGTGATAATTGTTCATGCATAAACTTGAAAACAAATTGAGAGAGTGAGTCAAAGTGATTAATTTTAGGTTGTACAAAGAGAATTGGCAATTTAATAAATCCACAATTATCAAATTAACGATCAACTTAAGAGAGATATTGGTTATGAAATTGATTATCTAATAGATTTCTTCAGATCTAATTAAATAAGTTAGGGATAGTTTTTTGAACCGAGAGATTGCAAATCTGAAAATTTTGAGCCCAATTAGGGTTAATTGATTAAATCATGAGAGATAGTAATTAAGAAAATTAGAAAATCTAGTATCGAACACAACTGAATCAACAAAAGTAACAAAAATCCAATAGGGAAAGAATAGTTCCTAAGTTATTCAATCTTAATCAAACCCCTAATTTCGTTGGCAACTTACTATTATTTGATTATTTGTTTTGTTTTATTATTTGTCTTGATTTTTACTATTTATTTTCATTCAAATCATATTTTAAATACCTTAGACAAAGATAGGTTCAAATTATTAGCTATTACATAATATTCTTAGGAACGATAACCTCTTTACTACACAATATGATATGTATACTTGCGAGTATTGAGAGTTTTAGTATTAGATATAAAACTTGGTCAATAAGTTTTAGGCACCCTTATCGAGGATTTTAGCATTAATTCCTTTGATTTAAGGAAGTATTACCCTTTCTTGTGTGATTGAGGTACCTAATCCTAAGAAATAAATTTAAAAAAAAGGAAAGTTTGGATGCAAAGTATAAGATACATCAATATATACATCACAAGGTAAGAATGAGCAATTTGAAGAGTTGAACGTCAAGAAGAGATAGAAAGAACCATGTTGGAGCAAATACATCACAAATAGCAAAAGACCTTTATGGACTTCATAAGGCTAGGTTTCAACGCCTATCATGAAGGAATTACATAACCATCAGTGTAAGCGACACACTTATCTGTTAGAAGAGATAGTAAATAATAGTTATCTTTGGAAATCGAAACGAATTAGAAAGCTGTCAACCTTCCAGGATCTAAAAGGAATGATTGCTGCAAATTTAATGATAGCATTACAGGCTAAAATTGAGAATCTCACCAAGTAATAAAACATCCTAAAAACCACTCTTTCTTTCCATTCAAAGCAATTCAACACAGATGTGAGCTATGCAGACAAGAGAGCTATATCACAGTTGATTACTTCTTTGTGGAAAAACAACAGCATGTAACAATTCCACTTCAGTGGAGCACAATGTGGTCAGGGAGGTAATAATCCTTACTTAAATACATACAATCTTGGATGACAGAACCACCCAAATTTCTTTTGGTCTAATAATGTAAGGACTCAATTGATAAATTAAGATTTATAGGGATTTAAGACGAGTATAGTGCAAATGATTCAAAATTGTATTATGTGAATAGATCTACCATAATTAGATGGAGTTGATTGCGACTTTAGAGATAAGATGACATAAATCTTTTATATTAAGATCAAACCTAACAAAGGGACTCATAAATCAGTAACGCAATCGCGTAAGATTTAACCTGAGTAATTTGGTTAGAGACCTTAGGATTAGTTGTTAGTAGACTCAAGGTCAGCTATTAGCATACCATAGGAGTCTCCACGGTTTAATACATCAACAAAATAATTACATGATAAAAGATCAATCCCTTAAGGGTTTAAGGGGATTCGAACCTAAATACTAATTTCTAATAACAATAGGTTTCTAAGTGAATTACACTGTCTTTGAATTCATTATCATTTCCTATTTCTTTAATTGTTTTAGTTTTAATTTTCTTTTTATTAAAAATCTAAAATCAAGTCATAGGCTAGATAATAAGGGAAGGGTAATTACTAGTATTCATCTTCTTTGTGGGGTTAACCTGTACTTATTAGTACTAGCTACAGTTATACTGTGCACTTATGATATTAAAATATTGACTTGCTCACAAAATAGGTCAGTCATTGCTACTATAGGAGAGCATGATGACGAGGTAGCAGAGGAAGAAAAAGGGGAGAAAGCCTTTATTCAAAAAGTTGAGGAAGATTTTTTCCAAGAAGAGGAAAAAGAAAGAGAGGAAGCCTCTGTCTAAGAAGTCAAGTAGAGAAGTGGCAAGAGAAAATTAAAAAAGAAGATGAGCTAGAAACCTTTGTCTAGAAAGAAGAAAAAGAAGAATGGACAAAGATGGTTGAGGAAGAACTAGCGAAGTAACCAAATAAGGAAACTACTGATGAGTCGTTGGCAATCACCTTGAGTATGGAGGGTTTCCACTTCCTCCAAGAAAAACTACATGTGTTGATTGAAGATTCAATGAGTTTTGTTATCCTTTATTTTATTAATGTTTTGTCATTAAAAAGAGCATTAATGCACTATATATGATTTATTAATTTAATAAATTATGCTCTTATTATCATCTTGCAACATGTGGCTTACTTACAGTCCACAAAACTACTATGTGGAGAAATAAGTGGAAGCAAGCCACTAATTATAGACTAGGATGATGATAACATGTAGGATGCATTGAGCTAACAACGTTAAAAAAGCACTGCATGGGAGACAACCCATGAATTAGGATATGTTTTATTTAAATTCATTTCATGTTGTTTCCGCGTTAGCATAGGACTTTAATGTTATTTTTTTGTTATTTTCATTTTTATATTTCCTATTTATCTTCTTTATTATTTTGTATTTTCTTTTCTCTTTTTATCCCTTTTTCTTTATATTTTGAAAGGAAGTTATTATATCATATCAGATGGATAGTCCCAAAATTATGAAAATTAAAACCAAAAAATCGTATTACTCAAGGAAGTACCAAACTCCACTTTCTCACTTATATTATGTGCTTGTATTGTGTACATTGAGGAAAATGTACAATTTTAAATGTGAGTAAGGTGATTATGATTTTCTTAAGCTTATTATAATTATTGTTATTAAATTTTATTAACTGATATCTTGATTTAGTTTAAATCTTTCATAAATAATTTATTTCATAATTAGTATGCAAAAAGATGATAGTTAGAATAAATGTGCTTTTACAAGTCAAATTTTTAGTAATCATTAAAGTAGTCAATTTGAATGGGAAAATTGCGTATTATTTACACATAATATAACTATTTTTTGTGTAAGCTTTTGAGCCTAAGAGCAAAATACATGAATTTTTAATCTCTTTTATTCTTTCATTTGTGTTATCATGCATAGTTGAATAATTCTTTAACTTTCTTTTATTATGCATAATGAGATAATAAATTGTTAAATTAGAAGCATTGAAATGATAAAGGAACTTAGATTCAACACTTACTGAAGCCTATTTCTTTGGCAATTACCTTACCATATTTTATCTTTAGGAATAACCAATTAAATTAGAAGCATTGAAATGATAAAGGAACTTAGATTCAACACTTATTGAAGCCTATTTCTTTGACAATTACCTTACCATATTTTATCTTTAGGAATAACCAATTTTGAACCTTAGCCTTTTTCATTAATTATAACCCAATTATTAACCTTTATCCTATTTTTCTTTAAAACCTCTTCATTATTTGAAACCTTGAAGGTTATTTACATTACTTCAATGTTTGAAACATGAAATTTTAAAAGGTCCAATATTTCTTTAATTGTGGTACAAGATGAATGCTTGAAATTATATTGATTGAAAACAAATTTATGAGCATAGAAAAAGAAGAAAATTATATTACTAATGGATTTATAATGAAGGACCTATATATTGTGAACAAGTTTCTTGTAATGTTTCTTAAGTAAATTTCCTTCAATGTATCACACTTTTATTATCCCAATCATACCTTACCTAAGCCCCATTACAACCTTAAAAAGACCTTTTGATTTTTGTTTCTAGTTTATATACAAGTGGTAGAGATGTGATAATATTGCAAGCTTATGGTTAAGAGTTCTACTATGTATTGATTTGAGAGTTTGATACTTTTCACCCTAAATACTTGAGTGCATTGAGTGAAACCTTGGTGAGGGTATAAGGATTTATACTTTTGATGTCAATAAGATTATTGACATGATTGTTATTATGATTGACTTATGAAGTTAGTTTTAGGATAACTTGATTATATTTGTATGTTAATTTGATTAATATGACATCATGATTTAAAGTATGGATGGATAGGTGGAGATTAATTGATAGCGCATGTCAAGTGCACTGCAAAATTTACCTAACTCTACACACTAAAAACTTATAGATGTGGTGAGTTGAGATCTTATCCACAGGGAATGTTCGATTAATTCTTGTATTAAAAATAATTTATGCAAAGTAAATAAAAATGAGGAGTTTGGGTTTTATGTAATTGAGAAAATAAAGTAAAATTAAACTAGTGAAAAAAATTATAGAAAACAATAAAAAATGATAAAGGTGTCGGATATATGTAAAGTCCGGTTCTAGGATCAATCTTGGCCTAAACACAATTAAACATATCTCGTCATTCTAATGCTTTCATACCTGTCCTTGAACTATTGATCGTGGACTAACAATATGCTTTGCTAATCCTAGTTTTTCCTTAGGTTGTGTAAATGCTCGTTAATTAAACCTAGCCACCGAATAACTTAGGATACGATCTCTAGATTCAATTTGGCAGTTGCATTACAAAGTGAAAAACATATCAATATAGACAATAACTTCACATGTTCGAGTTATCTAACTTAAGTTACGTTGTTCCTAACAATTCAAGATCATTTTTGGCTACTAAAAAACATCAAATATAATGATTACGGATTATATTCAAAATTCTAGCAATAGGTTCATAATAGAGTAATATCCAATAAACGTATCAAGATCATCTTTACAAAACCTGATTTGATCAACTCAAAACAATGATAACAATCTAAAAAGAGATTCAATATTAACAAGATGAGATAAACTTAACCATGACTTGAGAAATTAGCCTTCCATCTTCTCCATTAATATCCAAGAAGAATTCCTACAATCGCCTCTCTCCATTTTGAAAACTAAAGAGGAATAATAAAGAAGAAGTTGGTGTTTGGTTGTTCCTTCAGTTGCTCACTTCTAACCGTCATATATATTCAGGTTATTATCCTCTTTTGTCTCAATTTTACTCTCTTTTATCCTAACCATCACACATATTCTAGGTTATTTTTTTAATAATAGAAGCTAGTTAAAAGCAATGGGACAGGTGGCCTAAACTGAAGAGAACTTGATGATGAAGTTGCTGCCCACTCTTTCTCGGTTGTTCCCCCTTTTCAGCCGTCGCAACATGTTCATTATATATTCCAAAGCTATGTTAAATGGGACAGCTAGCATGAAATGGGATATTTGGCATGAAATTCACATTGGTATGTGATTTCTTACAAGTGTGAGTGGTCTGTTATACTTGTAATTCATGAAACATTTTAATTGTTACAGTCGTGAGACAACATGCAACATTCTCCACTTTTACGCTCTATCTTGTCTCTTTTTCTTTTAATCTTTTTCTTCTTCTTGCTCCATGAAGACAATAGAGTATGAACATTAAGAAGATGGCTCAATATATATGCTTTAGAGTCACTTTAGCTCCTTCATTTCTGAAATGCACCTAAAATCAAATATGAGCTAAAGTGAATGTCCTAAGCATTTTAAGGCATTAATCACTAAGTGTAATGGATTAAATGTATAAAAAATTAAGCATATATTATGTTAGACCCCAAACTTTTCTATTAAATGAGAAATTGTGGAAATTATTTATGTGTAAAGAAAAGGAGAATTCTTGAGTTTGAAATGAAATAGAAAAGATGGTTTAAGTAAAAGATGGGTTATAATGAAAGGTTGGTAGTTAAAACCTGGAAAATGTAATTGAAACATGTTCATTGAGTATGTTTCGGTGTTTTAGCCATAACTTTTGCTCTATTTATCCAAATGAGGTGATTTTTGAATTGGATTAAACTAGAGAGATAAGGCTACAAATGGTCAGATGAAATTGAGTTTTAATTCAGTCTCTAAAGTATCAATTTTCAGATGGAAGTTGAGCACAGAATATTGTTTTAGTATAAGAATAGTAAGAAATATGTGGTGTATAACTTTTGGACTATGGAACCAAATTGAATGATTTTGATTTTATTATAAAATTGTGACAATGAGGAAAATTTTCCTAAAAGGAAGTGCTATCAAATTCCTTCAATTTTTCCATGATCATTAGTCAAGGAATTAGAAGTATAAGATGTTAGTTATAAAGACAAAAGAAGGGTAATTATAGAAAGACTAGTTAATTTTGAGTTTGATGAATTATTTTTGGAGCTAGTAGTATGTAAATGATTGTACGATGTTATCATATGGTTCAGTTGAAATAAAATAGTCTTATAAGCGTATATATGTATGAGGACATTTTGGGAAAAACACTTAAGCCTTTTAAGTTACAAGGCTTACATGTAAGGGTAAATTGGTCATTGTTCACTCATTAATGGCATAGCTATAATAAGACAAGTTGTTTGGCTTTTAAAGAGAATCAAAAACGTGACTTGAAGATGAAAGAAGAGAAAGAAACGAAATTATAGAGAAAAGAGAAGGGGAGTGTCCGTTTTGAAGAGAGAAAGTGGAAAGAAAAAGCTAGGTCTTGATTTTTCTAAGCTTTCAAGAGGGATTTTAAAGTTTGTTCAAGAAGGAAAAAGGAAGAGGATGATGAGAGTTTCCATTCAAGCTAAGAAACTCTTCAATTGGTGAAGAATTAAGGTAAGTTGGATATTCACATTTTGGATTTTTGAAAGGGTTTTGGTTTATATAGCTTAAGAAATGTATGGTTTAAGTTTTTTAAGATCAATTTTGTGATTATATGTTATAAGTTGTCCAATTTGGAATCACTATTGATTTGGGAATTTTGCCGTTATGAAGAAAATCAAGAGAGAGGCAAGAGGAGCAAAGACAGTAGGGGCTTTTTGAACAAGTATTAAGCAAGGAAATAAGGTGGGTTTCATGTTTATAATTTGAGTAATGAACTATTAAGGTTTCTTTCTAAATCAAGAAAATAAAAGGATTTCAATTAAATGTTGCTTTATTGTTTTTGATTGATTTGAAAATTTGCTACATGTTGTGATGTGGAAATTGCATTGAGATGTATGACTTTGTGATAAAACAATTGAATTGTATGTATGATCATGTTATGTCATTGAATTGGGTCATGGCATTTTGTATAAAGAAAAAGCATGAGAATATGGAATTGTGAATGATTGAATTAAGCATGCGATTTGATTGTGTTTAGGCGAGAGAGGAACTGTTTCGTAGTCACGTGCACGTCGACATCAAGCCTTCTCCCTGCTGCCCGCTTGTGGCCCACGAGATCTGAAAAGTGGACTCGTTTTATTCACGAAGAAAACTTCGATTTCCCTATTTTGTTCACGGAACCCTCGAGCCAATTATGTGGGCATTTGCATTTTGATGTGTTAAGATATGATGAAGTTGAGTATTATGCTTTGAAGCAAAAATGTCATCAAATGTGTTTAATGTGATGATGCATTCAATCATGATTTATGATGTTTATGAATTGCTTGATAAGCTGTGAATTTGGGAAATATGTGTTACATGGATTTCAATGTGAGTTTTACAAAGGAAATAACTAGTTCAATGGTTTTTGCTTGTTTCTTGGTTATAAACATGTTACCCACGAGCTGTAAGCTCACCCCCCTTTCATTTCTATCTCTAGGTGATGAGAAAGAGATCGGGTGAAAGAAAGTCAAGGAATTCGTTTGATTATGCATATTTTGTATTTTAAGTTGGATTGATGTAAAATAAGACTTTAGACATATGTTGAGAATTATGGGGTTTTGTATTGTTTGTATTTCAGATTTTGATATTGATGATGTAATGTGACTTGGAATGCCATTAAATTTTTGTAAACACTTATCTTATGATGTTAATGACATATGATTTGTGCATGGATGATGTTAAGTTGAAATTAGGTATGTTTGAAGTCATTAACTTGAGATGATGAATCTTGAGCATGAATTGTTGTTGTTATATATATAAGTGAATTATGGAAAAGAAAGATAGGATTTGTGGTGAACGAAAGATATTATTGAATATGAGGAGTCATATGAATTGAAGTTGAGTGTTGGATGAATTCCAATTGGAAGTTGAATTGTTGTGAATGATGTTGTAATTGAGGAAGTGAAGTTGGGATGAATGTCAAGTTTTTCATGAGGGTAAATTGTGTATGCTGATTTCCAAGGAAAAACTGTATTGATTTAGATTGAATTAGACAAATTCGTCTATATGAAAGCTGTATCTTTCTTTCGATCTTTCCAAGGATATAAAGTATGTGATTTTTGGATGTCGATGTTGAGAGATATGATCATTACAAGTTAGGATGTCGTAGAGGACGTGTTTCCCAAACCATTAGAGTTTATGAAGTGATATCGGACTAAAAAGAGTTGATTTTGACATGATTATGAGTAAAAGAGATGTTAGGATGGGTTTAGGATCCTTTGGAGGGGTCTTAGAGGGTGAAAATTTTGTTACACCCGAAGGTTACACGGCCTGCCCGTGTAAAATCACACAGCCCGTGTGTTTCCAACGCAGGAGCACTGTTACACCTGAAGGTTACACAGCCTGCCTGTGTTGGGTTACACAGTCTGTAATTTTTGACCATCCTAAAAATAGAATTTCAATTTTGGGTCTTCACAAAAGTTATAGATATAGAAGTCTACTTTCTATCCGTTTAAAAATAAATTCAATCCGACACCTATAGAGAGATTTATAGCAATTGTGTCAAGGCATGTTTACTGTTACACCTGAAGGTTACATGGCCTGCCTGTGTTAGGTTACACGGTATGTAATTTTTGACCATCCTAACAACAGAATTTCAATTTTGGGTCTTCACAAAAGTTATAGATATAGAAGTCTAATTTCTATCCGTTTAAAAATTAAGTCAATCCGACACCTATAGAGAGATTTATGGCAATTTCGTCAAGGCATGTTTAATATGAGTAAGGACATGAACATGTTAGATTTGTTTGGCCATAACTTCTTAGTACGACCTCCGATTGAGTTGATTCTTGAAGCAATAGATTCCTAACACGTTTTTATACCTTACCATAAAAATTGGTATCCATTGGTGTTGAATTGTAAAATTTTGATTGATGGAAAGTAAGGGTCAGTTGGGAGAGCATGAATAGGCCATGAACATACTTTGGATTTTTAAGCATATCTTCAGCTATAGAGCTCCGAATGAGGTGCATCTTGTTTCTAAATAAACTAGGAACTAAGAGATACCATTTTGAAGAAGTAAATTGTGATTGTTTTGATTTTTTTCTGGGCTCGCCTTTGTGGCTTGAGATGTTATGAGAATGAGGATGAACTGATGATGGCTTATGAGGGTTAAATGAATTAACCCTTCAGGCTAATACGGACACATCTCATGATTCCGAAGAGTATTGGAAATCTCGAAATAAGGAGTAATGAAGAAAATCACGTGTTATGATTCAGCAAGAGTTGGATTCCGGAATCAAGCAGGATTCAACATTTATGGTATCAGAGAAACAGGTTAGGTTCTGAAAACGGGGCCCAACATATTAAGTTGCCCCACACTTAAATTTTGACCTTCCTTGGGCAAATCATCATAATCGAAGTCACAAATGAAAACACTTACTCATTTTCCATATTTTCTAAGAATAGACAATCACAAGTAAAAATGAATAACTTTCAAAAATCATAGAAGTAACTCTATATTCAAAGCCTCTACTCATGATAATCAACATTCATTACCTTTAGAAACTGAGCAATCTAGAGGTGGTCTTGGAAAATTTGTTTAAATAAGATAGATTCACGGGTGCACTCAAATTTCATTCACAATTAAGACATTCCACAACTTTGCAAATCATTTCATTTCTCCACCACTAAGGGTCGTATGCAAAATTATGAATCAAAGGACTTTTTAGAGTTGTAATGTGGGCTAGGGTAAGGTGAGATGTATTTGGGTAATGTAATGTAAAAACCATCAAAGTTAGTGAAACATGAAAAACATTCAATATAACATCAAAGGTAAAAATCAACATTCACTCACACTTGTGTACATTAACTATGATGAATGAAAAAACTAAATTCAAGCTCTCACGCCATAAACAACATCAAGCATATATCACTCATAAAAGTTGATAATAAACAAGACTTTGTAACCATAGAGAGTGAACCTTAAGAACTACATCTCCCACATTCATATTATACTTAACTAACGCTTTCATTACAGCTTTAAGAGGATAGACTAATAATGAGTAACTTTGCGAAACATATGCATTTCCTCCTTAATACTTTTATTTAAACTTTTATTTTCTTTTCTTTTCTTTTTTCTTTTTCTTTTTC
>JANIHZ010000208.1:44340114-44352957 GCA_027478365.1 Erythroxylum rufum | reverse complement strand
ATGGCTTCATTACGATTCTGAGTTGGAAATCTCGTAACCTTTTTGGTTGGTTTGTGCTTATTGGACTTTTATCTCATCGTTCATTCTGATGTATCCACAAAAAGGACTTCAATCATTAGGATCTTGGTACTTGTGAAAACAAGGAATGTCACCGATATGAAGACTGTTAAGCTAATGAAAAGGAGCCTTTATGAAATTCCAAAATTAACAACATAGTATAGGAGTACGACAACTATCATAAGAACAAGAAGATAGTATATCAGTTCAATTTTGTTGATCGCTCTTCTATTTTGATTCTTGCAAAGGAGAATCGTGAAAGCACAGGAACCAGACAGCGTTTAACGATAAAGCTGGTGCTTTGCATGGAAGAGAATCTTGTGAATATATGTTAATTTGAAAAAAGTGAAACTTTTTTTATCCATTACCTTCAAATAAATTGCAGAATTATACACAAAATCCAAGCAAAGTAGTATTCGATTATTACAAGTGAGCTATACAACAGATTGCTAACAATGAACTACAAATATCTCTGTGGGTCAAGTCTAGAGAAAATGATTAATCATGCTGATACTTTTAAATTCTAGCAGCATTCAAACGCTTTGTGGCTCGTTCTAGATTGAGCTCCTGTCTGCGTAACTCATGGCACCACTTACTTGAATCGTTATCTAACACTCCAAGCTTGGCTATTTGTCCGTGTAATGCCTCCAAGTCGACGAGTGGGATAGTTGTCGGTCGCCCATGAGCACACTGCATAAAAAAGCTTGTTCAGTTATTCGAAGCATGTTATCTCTCTTAAAAATTGACAAGTATGCTTCCCATGGATGATAAAATTTTCAAGCTACTATTTACCTGAAAACAAAGTGAGGTCCCCCTAAGCTCCTCAACAATGAGTGCACATTCTGATGGTAGCAAAGCATCTCCAAACATGATGGCACCTAGCAGAAGATAGCAAGAAAACAAGGACAATTTCATCAACATAAATTCTAACGTCCAGAACAAAATACCATGTTCAGAAATGGGAGAAGGAAAAGAGAAACAAAATCTGTAAATGGACGATGAAACATACCTCTGCATGCTTTAAAATTGAGGACTCGAAGAACAGCTGGTGGCATAGATGAAGAACCATCTGTATCGGCAAGCTAAAGATTGGAATAGAATCAGAATTGGAAACTCAAAACACTTTAAAAGAGAAAGGGGACAAAAAGAGGGCAGGAAATAGAAACCACCCATATCAACATGGGACCGGACAGTGTGGTGGGGGTGAAGGTTCCATCTTACCTGCTGAAGAAATTCCACAAGGTCTCGGTCTGATAAATTGACTCCTAAAATGCAGGGAACCTGCATGTAAACAGCTCCTTACAGAAGGGTAACAAGAAACAGAAATGAACATTTTATGTAAAAGTGAATATACAAAATAGACTATTCATTTTTGTACAACAGGATATTCAAACATAAAGAAAACAGTCCTTTACCGCAATTAGTTTGACAGCAATTGGTTGCTGGTGAAGCAGATTCAGATTCCTGTAGAGTGATTACATTAGTAAAACCACAATATCAAAAGTAAAGATAATAACTTATTGAGAAAATAGCGGTCAAATCACATATGGTGATTCAAAGAACAAAGATAACTACTTGACATCTCCCAGTACATGGACACATGCACATTATTCCAGTTCATTCCAATCAATCTCAAACTACTGAAAGAGTTAATAACAACTCTGCAGTATGAAGGCAGATGTTAATGTTGGTGCAGATATAGGCGAAATGATTAATGGAGAAAGAGATTACTTTGTGAAGGTTGCAGCACTTTGAGCGTCAGTATTGCAAATCCAACCCCAACCTCTTACTTGTTCAGCATAATTATGCAATAGTTGAAAACCCATTTCAGGAAGTACCTGTTAAAGTTAACAAACTCTTTAATAAAACCAGTTCACAGCAGTGCACACAAAACCTCACATGTTATAGGAAAGAAGTATACCAGCTCTTCTTCAGCATCCAGATAGGTAATTGTCTTTTCTTGACCAGATAGTACCTAAAAATTCATTAGCCTTTGAGTTGTAGCACACATTATTCTACAAGATCATACACAAAATCATGCTTACCTTTTGACGAAGTTCTTCTAATCGAATTCTTTCATCTGCAGCATGCTGTAGGATAAGGCCCATACTGTAAGTTATTAGTGCTGACAAAACTAACTTAAGGACACTTCTCTATCTTCTATGTGCATATGTTTCATGCCTATGAACTCAATTATATCTACACAAATAAAGTCATTTGGATGTGTAAAGTTTTGCAACGTAAACTGTACTGAATAGCCAGTAAGGATTTTTTTTCCTTCTGACTAGGACAAAATTTCCCAATGGCGAAGTAAATGTACATTGATCCACCAAAAATTCTCAAGATCATAATGTCTGCTTTCATAGGAGGTACATTTTATTTTCCGATGGAATTAAGTAAATCACTTTTAGATCAAGGAAACTTGTTATTGAGAAAGGAAAAAAGAGCAAAGGAAATTGATGTCAACAAGAAGCAAAACACTGCTAATTTACCTGATCTATAACAGAAAGTGTCTTGCCAGCCACAATTGGGATGAATTTCTTGTCCACCTGCTGAAGAACCTTGGCATCATCTAGGTAGTTTCTATGGATTGACCCTGGAACTAATGAATTGCCAGCAAGATGTAAGAATCCTGAAGAGATGTCAAGTATATCATGCTGACTATCCATGTTATGTGATGCATTGTTATCCTGCACAAATAGGGTGAGGAATATATCAATTATTGATAAAAACAAGTTGACAAGGCATTGAAAATTTTACACACAATCATTACACAAAGCGGAAAGTCATCAAATTTGTGAGAATACTCAACTGAAATTTGTTGGAAGTTATTCCGCCATTTGGAGTCAACAGTTATTGTCTCCTTAGTATTCCCTGACACAAAGTATGAAACATGGAATTAGTAGTGAATTTAAATACCCATGTACACCAGTTCACTACAGGCACATTTATCCATAATGTATATACCCTTGCAACTTGACACATGCCCAAGCACTGTTCCCATAACATAACCAATATAACCCTCAAATCTTAGTTCTTGATCCAAATAGTAATTCTTAAAAGGTGGTGGAATTACCTTCACCCAGACAATCACTATCCTGGGTGAATCGAAGCTGCTGAAATTTTTTGTTGTTTTGAATATTCTCCGTGTCTGCTACAATGCCTGTAAAGTTATTTGTACAGGATCTGAAAAGTGTCCCAGCGACAGATTGATTAGCATTTTGCATGTGTCGAAAGACCTTGATCAAGGGAAATAAAGAACATTCAAGTACCCGGAGTTGAACTTTGGATCCTCATGATATGGCTGCAAATGCAGTTTCAATTCCTTAGCTTCTGTAGCGCAAGCAGCTATACAAGTTGGATTATACCCATGTGTCATGACATGACACCCAATTTCAGAAACATCATCAGGAGAAGTAGAGCTGTCATGAAACAGTTGAGTCAGCTCTTTTCCAAATTCCGTTATTGAATAGTGGTTTAAGGAGATAAGCCTCCTCTTTTTACAGTAAAATGGTGGAGCTGAATGGCTTCTTTTCCATTGCTCTGTGTGAGCATGATCTTGTACTGAACAATGATCTCTTGATTGATTTCTTTTGCTTCCTTGCTGTTCATTACTTTTCTGTACTTTGGAATATGGCTCCAAAAAAGAATATTCTGCCTTGCTTAAATCAAGAGATAAATGAGAATGCTCCAAAGAGAGCTCATCTAAGATGGGCCTTTGATGAGATTCACACCCCTTTTGATTGTGAGCATTATACTTGGAACCAAAGACAACGTCTCTCCAACTTACGTCATTTCCTTTGTTAGGACTCTCTGACAGAATATCATAACTAGATTCATGCTCATTTTCTTCACTGTCAAAAAAGTTCCAATACTCTTGCCTGATTCCCGATCTTGAACTCCCTTTAAAAGATTTTCCAAGTGGATTGTCTTCAATACCCCAGGCTGTCTCCTCAAATAAGCCTTCAATAGGTACTAGATGTTTGGCATATGGTTTCTCATGCAATGATAATGATTTATCTGAAGAACAAGAAGGAATGAAATCTGAAGTTATATCAATATCCATAAAGTTTGTGGGATACCATTGAGCACAGAATGCTGTATCCTGTTTCAAAATCCTACGAAGTTCAACAAAACTTGTATTACAGGAATCAATTTCAACCAAGTATTCATCTTCATCGGTAAAAAAACGCCTTCTTTTGGTATTAAAGCTATCAACCTGAGATTTAAAACCCTCCTTGCTTCTAATCAGATCCCTATTCAAAGGAAAGCTTCCCTGGGATGAGCAACTTTCTAAGAAAGATGTTTTATCATTCCTTGTAGCCTCTCCATCATTAATGTCAATGTGACCTAAACAGAATGAATAACTAACAGATTTGGCACCAGATTCAATGTTTGGGGATCCTTCCTCCCACTCTGATCTTAAAAGGGGGCCCTCTGCAGTGTCACAGAATCTTTCCCTGGTAGTAAACATGTCTTCCAAAAAGTAGCCATCTTCATCTAACAGTTTGTTATCAGATATCAAAAGATTTCTATTACTCCTTTTGGTCAATCTGGGCATGGTATCACAAGGGGGACCATTCAATGATGGCAAAGAAAGATCACTTTGGCAAGCCCGTCCCATTTCAGATTGTTGTCCTTTGGGCCCTGAAAGGTCATGTTGAAATTCATTATATGAAACTTCACCATAACCCCTGTTGAGTTTTTGCTCAAAACCCATGGTAGAAGAGGCAGAAGCAAGGAGAGAAGAGGACAGATCATTCTGAATGCTGCACTTCCTTGCGGCAAATTCGAAGTTCTCAGCTGTTTCTGCATGAGAATGTTAATAAAATAGAAGGGCAATTCAGCTTTAATAGAAACTAAACAATTCTTAGTTGTTCATCTATTATGAATCACAAACATATCTAACATTATTGTCAGCACAGTTTGTAGATAAGTTAAAACATATCAAAACTGGACGGCATGAAGATGTCATAGTATCAACTTCTTTACAGAATTCAGAGTGAGTAGCTTGGCAATGCATTGGACATTTTTCTGATGCAATACCATCAACTTCTTTACACATTTCGTCTTCCAGGACTGTATCCGTTAAATGACTTGACAAATCCCGTTGTTTTAAAAGGTAAAGCATAACTAAATATCAGAAACCAATAAGAGATAGATTAGCCAGTGACATAGAGGAACACAAAGATGTCATACCTTGAGCAATGCTGTTATTCCAATGATTCTGAATCGCCTTCTCAATGAAGTTAAAGATAGGAACCCAGTCCTGCTAAAAAATGTTATGAGAAAGCTGATGGTAGTAAAAAAGGAAAACCCATTCCTCAACACTCAATAATTGTGTACTGATGATGCAGAGGGCCAAAATTTTGAAGAAAGAACATGAAAATTGGAATTTCTCAAACATTCCAAAGTTTAGTGTGCAGTTAAGCAGAAGCTGGTTACTGCTTAAAAGAATTGAAACCCTAAAAACTTGATAGAAGCTTCATCTGAGAGGCTATAGATGTGGAGGAAGACTGAGATAAGCACTGTTGACAGATTTGGAATGTGTATAATTAGGATTCTTCTGTTATTATTCTTCCTTAATTAGTTCTTCCTTAATTAGGATAGCTTTTCCTATATATTCATGTGTATATGCCTTGTAAATTATTATTAGAGAATGGAAAAATTCTTCATGAACTTATGGAGAGAAGGGCCAAGGGGTTGTGTTTCAAGTGTGGGCAGACTTTCGATCTACTCCACCGATGTCCAAATAAAGAATATAGGCTCATTATTTGGGAAGGTGATGAATCAGACACTGGTGCGAATAACCAAGAAGAGCCAGTGGTAGAGGAACAGTAAGAAAATTTGGGAGTTAGAGTGCAATTCTGTGTAAGTTCAGGGAATTAGGAAAAGATCAATCCTCATCTCCGAAGTTGATGGTTTTAATAGGTAAACTGAATAAAATGCTTATTGTCATCATGGTTGATAGTGGAACTAGCCATAACTTTGTGTCCAGAAGTTTGGTTCAAGCTATGGGTATTGTTGTTACTTCAACTAGAACTTTCAGTGTTAGGTTGGGGGATAGACATCAATCCTTCTCCCAAGGTGTTTGCAAGGAGATTAAACTGGAGTTGAGTAGAGAAGAGTTTAGTGTGAATGCATATGTATTTAATACAGGAGGGCCCGATCTAATTCTAAGTGTTGCATGGCTAAAAATACTAGGGGTGGTGAAAGTTGATTGGAAGAAAATGGGCTGAATATTGGTATAACACTACCTACCACATTTCGACTGGGCGAACTCCTTTTGAAGTTGTCTATGGCTGTCTTCCACCTACCCTGCTGCAAATTCTCTCAAGGTGAAACTTAGGTGGAATTAGTAGCTTTAGCCTTGGTTGATAGGGATGAAGCTTTACGCCAACTCAAACACAACTTAGTGCGAGCACAGTCCATGATGAAGAAATTAGCAGACAATCACAAAAGAGGGGTACATTTTCAGGTAGATGACTTGGTCTTTGTTAAACTAAGGCCACATAGACAGCTCACGGTGGCAAGAAGGATCTGTCCTAAGTTATCAACAAGATATTATGGGCTTTTCAAGATCATTGGGAAGGTGGGACAGGTTGCCTATAAACTACAACTCCCTTCATCCAAGGTCCATCTAGTTTTCCATGTTTCTCAGCTGAAGAAGGCCTTGGGCAACCACTCGGTGGAGCAGAGCCTACCTCAAAGGTTGGAAATGGACTAGGGAGATTTGGCTAAACCAGAAGCAATCTTAGCTTCATGCCTGTCTAAGTCCAAGGGCAGAAGCATTCTCTAGTGGCTTGTTTGATGGAGAGACAAACCAACAGAAGAAGCAACTTGGGAAGACGCAAAATTCATCAAAGTGCAATTCCCTTCCATTCACCTTGAGGACAAGGTGCCTATTGAGGAGGGAACTGTTAGCATTCCTCCTAGTGATCAGCCTGCTCCTAGTGATTAGCTTGCTTGTGTAGTAAACAACCCACTAAGCCTATCCAAACCTACATCCGTAGTGGTAAGATGGGGAAGGGAGCTAGTGCCACATAGGCAGGTGGTTAGAAGTTAGTTACGGAGAGAGATTGTGAGAGGGTACAGAGAATATAGAGGAATCTGTATAGAGAGAGGGTGGTATTCTTCTTCTTCGAATATAGCTACTATATTGGCCTGGAACTATTTTCCAGGAGGTAGACTACTGTTAGCATTCAGCCACAGCACATTGTTCAGCCCAAGCCCATCCAAACTTACATTCGTAGGGGCAAAATGGGAAAAGGGACCACTGCTGCCACTTAGGCAGGTTGTTAGGCAAACTATCAAGAGTTAGTTATGGAGAGATTGTAGACAGCAAAGGAATATAGGTGAAAGAGAGTGGAAAGGCATTCATTGGTGCTGCTGTACTGCCATCCAGGAGGAACTACTGCTGTACTGCCATCTAATACGTAAATAATACAATCTCTAAAGTTTACCTATCAATTGGTGCTTTCATTGAGAGCCAAATGGGTAGAGATTGTATGCACACCCGAATGGAAGCAAGAGTAACCGCAGTTGAGGCATCTCTCCAAAGGCAGGAATCATCCATTTCGGCTCAAGAAGGGATGGTTAAATCGCATGACACCACTCTGAAGGATCTTTGATCGCAGTTGGGCTCGTTGATGGCTAGTGTGGAGACGTTAGCCAAATCTCAAAGTTTGCTTCAGTCGGAGCTGAGGGATGGGTTCCAATCCTTGTTGGCCAAGAACCCACAAAAACAGAAGGGGGTTGGCGAGGGAGAAGAGTCGCATGCATCCCACCATGCGTCATCTTCAGCTGGTGGCGATAAACCCGCGCGTCTCTCCTCGGGGTCCGCCGACAACAACAGACCCGCAGGTAGTGCGCAAGTCGTTGGGCTCTAGCGACAAGGAGATCACGTGTCGTCGGTGGCCACCGAACGTGCCTGGGAAGAATATCGGAATGTTGCACGAAGGGTGGACCTCCCAGCTTTCCATAGAGATGACCCCTTTGCCTGGATCACTAGAGCTGGGTCGTATTTTATGATCCATGAAATTCCATCTGAGCTTCGTTTACCCATGGTACAAATTTGCATGGAAGGGTTGACACTATATTGGTTCATGACTCTACGTGAAGGACGTCCCTTGGATCATGACGCTATATTGGTCCAAGGAATTCTCCCTCAAATGTGAAGCAACGGGTAGGAGTTTGGGTGTTGTTTTAGTTCAAGAGGGACGTCCTCTAGCATATTTTAGTAAGGCTTTGGCTGAATCCACATTTTCTAAATCAGTCTACGAGAAGGAGGTAATGGCAGTGGTAATGGCCATCCAACATTGGAAGCACTTTCTAGTAGGAAGACACTTCAAGGTCTATACTGACCATAAGAGCTTGAAGCACTTATTGGATCAACACATTCCCTCTATAGACCAACAATGTTGGCAAGCTAAATTGTTGGGTCTAGATTTCGAAGTGATATATAAACCTGGCAAACTAAATGGGGCAGCAGATGCACTCTCCCAGGTTGAAGAGGACAGGTTATTGTTTTCAGCTGTTTCTGCTCCATTTTGGCTCGATATGGATGTTGTTCGTTAGGAAGTTTAGGTGGATTCCTAGCTCCACCCTATTCTGACAGCCCTCCAACAAGATCCACACTCAAAACCTGGTCATCACTGCAGAGATGGGCTATTATTCTACAAAAACTGACTAGTCCTTTCGGCAAATTCTGTGCTCATTCCTCAGTTCTTGCATGAGTATCATGCTTCTCCTCTAGGAGGGCACTCAGGGTTCCTAAAGACTTATAAAAGGTTAGCTTCCGGTTTATTTTGGTTGGGTATGAAGTCTTCAATTCAGAAGAATGTGAGGGAATGCATCATTTGCCAAAAGAATAAGTATTTGGCCATGTCCCCTGCTAGACTTTTACAGCCTCTGCCTATTCCTCAGCTAATTTGGGATGAAATCTCTAAGGATTTTATTTTTGGACTCCCTAAGTCTCGTGGTTTTGAAGTCATTTTAGTGGTCGTGGATCGCCTTTCTAAGTATACTCACTTCCTACCCCTCAAACATCCATTCACTACCAAAACAGTGGCTGAAGCCTTCATCCGCGAGGTAGTTCGCTTGCATGGCATTCCTAGTTCTATTTTGAGTGATCGGGATCCACTCATCACTAGTAACTTCTGGAAGGAGCTATTTAAACTACAAGGAACAACTCTAAAAATGAGTTCCTCTTACCATCTGCAAACGGATGGTCAAACGGAAGTTTTGAATCGGTGTTTAAAAACCTATCTCCATTGCTTTACCTCTGAACAACCGAAGAATTGGTCTTATTGGCTAACACGAGCAGAATACTGGTATAATACTAGTTTTCATGTTTCATCAGGGAACACTCCTTTTGAAGTCGTTTATGGCCGCCTACCCCCTACCCTTCTTCAGTTTTCAAAGGGAGAAACTCAGGTGGAATCCGTGGAACTAGTTTTGATTGATAGAGATGAAGCTTTGAGACAGCTGAAACACAACCTATGTCATGCACAGGTTCTGATGAAGAAAGCTGCTGACAGCCATAGGAGGGAGGTCCATTTCCAAGAAGGAGATCTGGTTTCTGTGAAACTCAGACCACATAGGCAGTCTTTTGTTGCACGTAGAATCTGTCCTAAGATTTTAGCCCGTTATTATGGACCTTTTAAGATCATTGGCAAGGTAGGGCAGGTTGCCTATCAATTGCAACTCCCTCCTTCATCCAAAGTCCATCCGGTCTTTCATGTTTCCCAACTTAAAAAGGCAATTGGTGATCACTCGATCGAGCCTTCACTCCCTCCCGGGTTAGAAATGGATCATGAAGACTTCACTGAACCGGAAGCAATTCTTGCTTCCCGTCTGTCTCCATCTAAGGGCAGCAACATTCTTCAATGGCTTGTTCGTTGGAAGGCCAAACCAGCTGAAGAAGCTACTTGGGAGGATGCAGATTTCATCAGAGGGCAGTTTCCTTCAGTCCACCTTGAGGACAAGGTGCCTCTTGAGGAGGAGGGAAATGTTAGCATTCAACCACAACCCATAGTTCAGCCCAAGCCCATCCAAACCTACATTCGTAGGGGCAAGATGGGAAAAGGGACCACTGCTGCCACTTAGGCAGTTTGTTAGGCAAACTATCGAGAGTTAGTTATGGAGAGATTGTAGACAGCAGAGGAATATAGCTAAAGAACAGAGGGGAGAGGATTATTCATTATTCATTCATCATCTTTGATATACTGTATAGGCCTGGTAATACTTTTCCAGGAGGAAACTACTGCTGTACATCTATCTAATACGTAAATAATACAATCTCTGAGGTTTACCTATCACATGTGGTAGCTCATTATCTCTTTATAGAAGCAAATTAATAATGAAAAGTTTTCTTAAATGAGTGAAGGAAGATTATGAATGTAGAAGCTTCAATTTAAGTGTGTTTTTATAGTTTTTTAGTATTAGAAAGACATATTCAGATTCTCTCATGTGAAAGTTACTAACCATCCTTTTCCTCCACAAATCAAGGAAAACATATACAGAGAAAAGATTCAATTTTGTAACATCTAGTCTCATCTCTCTTTTCTTTTTTATTAATAATGCCATTTTCCCATGATAACCCCAGAAAAACAGTTCAGCAACATCAGAAACTCATAGCAAACTTGCTTTAGAATTCAACCTCAAAAGTACAACTGTTTGTTAGAACCTCTACATTCAGGCACCAATACTTGGCAACATTACATAAAAAAGTGTACCATAAAAATTTTACCCATTAATCAAGATAATTCATGATAAACAACAGCTTATACCTGGAATGAACCATATGTGATACCCTTCTTTCGGTTTGTCAACTGTGCCATCATCAGCTTATCATATGCCTTCTCAAGCTGGACGTGATACATGAGAAAGCACAAGATCCCAAATGTAAGTAAAGTAATACAATTAATAATAGAAAACCATGTAAGCAAATAAAGAAGAAAGAAACTTTGAACGGAATGAGTACTCCATAAACCATACATGGCCAAACAAAAACATACACGTGAAACAGTAGCTATATCACCCACTATCTCAGCCTCCTTGCGCTTTTTGGAATATGCCATCTTGACCTTGTCGAAGCCTTCCAATGGGCTCACTCCAAGGACCTAAAACATAAAAAATTTCTATAACTCAAAACACAAAACGGAAAACCACATGCATGATAGCTCCACCATTTGTAAAACTAATCTCCATGTCACCAATTCCAGGAATTTTCAAAGTTACCTCGTACGGATTTAAGTCACCTTCAGGGGTAGAAGTTCCTGCAGCTGATGCTGCAGCACAAATCATCCGTTCATTTGGCGAAGCTGCTCTGGAGAATCTGGTAAAATTCAACATAGTGCCATTGTAGTTATATTCTCTAAGTTCAAATAAGCCAATGAATGCCAAGAAAGTTCACAGCTTCCAGTTCAATTCTAGTAATGAATTATGCAGACCCATAAACATAAATGAAGAAATTGGGTTTTGAAAAGGAAAAGATTTAGCCTTTACTCGAGATAATAATTGATACACAGAAGCAGCAAAAAACGAAAATCTTTCCCAGCATTTTCTCGCCAAAGAAACAGTTCGAACCAGCTTCATGCTTATCAACTGGACCAAACCACACACCAAGGAATCTCATAAAATTCTTACGCAAAAATTAACTTACCTGACAAAACAAGGAGGGGATTTCAAAACGGACAATCTTGGAATGCAGTTTCGCGGGGAAATTTGGGGATTATGGCAATTGAAGACGTTTGAGATTGCCGAAGCCATAACTTTGACTGATTGAGCGAATTGGGTAAAATATGGTGGAGAATAGGGTTTTTCTTCGGGGTTTTAGGCTCTGATAGAGCGATAATTGTCTATATCCAACCAAAATTTCATTTTCTATTTCTATCGTAAGAACTAAGAGATATTTGATTAATCTCTTAAATGTTTCCATCTCCATTTCAGATTATTTATACAGTCTAACTGTTACACTTGTATACTCTCTATTGTCTGCGTGGTGGTTATTTAAAAGAAAATTGGTAAAACTCAAGGCTTCAAATTTTAAAGTCATACTTCCTTTCCTTCAAAATAAAAGTTGTTTTAGAAGAACTTTAATTATTTAAAATAAATATCGTTCGTGACTTTTTATGCATATTTATAATTTTACTTCTAAAATTACTCTTTAATTTCTCTCACATCTTGATTACACAGATTATATTTACAAGGTACTTTAATATGTAATTAATAAGGGTATATCAAACATTTCATTAACTTTCTTAATAAGTGTGCATCTCTTTAAAACGACTTTTATTTTGAATAGGAGGGAGTAGTATATTAAGTAAATATTAATTATTTAATTATATTACTTGAAGTAGTTACTGAGACAGCAAGCTCTTACGTTGCGTATGGTTGTTGTCTCTGGTATTTGGAGATGGAACGAAACAAAAAATTAGAGACAGAATGGAACAAAAATTGGAAACAGTGAGGTGTTTAGTTATGGTGGACAGAACAGAAAAATTGTCTCCGTCTCGAGGACAGAATGTGTTTGGTTGCGGTGGACAGAACGAAAAAATTGTGTCAATGACAAAAATGCCCCTGGTAGTTAATATAATTAGATATATGTAATTCATTGATAATTTTATTACGAATGATTTGTATTAGTTAAAAAATTAACAAATAATAATAATAACAATTACAAATTAATCACAAATAATAATAATAATTATAATAACAACAAAATTAATAACATTAATAAATAAGTTCAAAATGTATAATAATAATAAACTTGAATAATAATAA
>JANIHZ010000208.1:44299193-44314219 GCA_027478365.1 Erythroxylum rufum | reverse complement strand
CATCTAATATACACTTACCATCAATAATAAAAATACAATGACATTATCAATTAAACATGCTTTTATTTTTATTTAAAAGAAAAACATAAAATATTTAAAAACAAAAACAAAAAAAACCCTAAATAATCACGCAAAAGTGAAACTGAAATTCCGTCGTCGTACTGTAGCACGCAGGATCTTGACGAATTAGAGATTAAGAAAAAGAATTAGTAAGGATGTGAGATGGTTTGATAAAGGTCCACTCAAAAGTAGCCACGTATTAAAAAGGCTTGCCGTTTGTGGGCTTCCCATTCAGTGGGCTTTTGCTTCGATATTATCCGTCTCTCACACTTTCTCCATCTTCTTTCTCTTTCTATTTTCCCTTCTCTGCGAAGAACATAAAAAATCGAAGAGACTGTGAGTGTGATCTCGGAAATTATTGAATTTGATAATTTCCAGTTAATTTGGCTGGGGTTGTTGACCGAAAATGGTGGCGCTGAGCGCGACTAGCGATATGTTTGAAGCATATTTTAGGAGAGCAGATTTGGACGGTGACGGTCAGATCAGTGGAGCTGAAGCCGTCGGTTTCTTTCAAGGCTCTGGTTTATCCAAGCAAGTTCTTGCTCAGGTATTGCTCTGTATTTGAAGACTTTTGCTTGGAAGATTTTCGTTTCATGTAAATTAGGGTCATTGGAATAGTTCTTCTCTATTCGGTTAATTACTAGATTTTTTTTCTTTTTGAAGAGAGGAGGTTAATTACTAGATACATTTCACAATTTCCTTGTTGAAAGTCTTTATAATCATCTGCTCATGAGACATAGAAACTTGCGTATGCTGTTGAATGTTTGAAAACATGTGCGCTTACTTTCCTACAGTGAATATATAAAACCAATTAAGTTGACCTCACACAACAACTTAAGCTATTGTGATGAAATGGTCACTTAACATGGTATCAGAGTCTTTGTGACCAAGTGGTCGTGAGTTCAAATCGTACCACCCACCTATTATTCAGCACAAAGGAGAGTGAGCCTATGCAAGTTTCAAGCCCAAAGGGCTTTCACTTGAGGGGGTGTGTTAGTGAATATATAAAACCAATTAAGTTGACCTCACACAACAGCTTAAGCTATTGTGATGAAATGGTAACTTAACAACTTCACTGTGATCGGACTCAGCCACGTTCTTTGTTTTCTTCAGCATAATTGTGCATATCTCTTTGCACTTTACTATAAAATCCTTAACTAATTGATGATTTATTCTTGTTACAGCAACCTGACAGTTTGTTCCTGTTCGGGTCTATGCAGGTATGGATGCATGCTGATCAGAAGGAAGCTGGCTTCCTTGGTCGGCAAGAATTCTATAATGCCCTTAAGCTTGTAACTGTGGCACAAAGTAAGAAAGAGTTGACTCCGGAGATCGTGAGAGCAGCACTGTATAGTCCTGCTTCAGCTAGAATTCCCGCTCCACAGATAAACCTTGCAGCAACACCTGCCTCTAGAGTAGGACCATCTGCTGCACGGTTGACTGGCAGCACATCTGCAACACCGCAAATTGTTGGCATCAGACCACAACAAGCACGTGGAACTGTGAGCACAAACCACCAGTTTTCTCAAATGCAGCCAAATCAGTACCCCAGACCAACCCAAGCTATGCTCCCTATCCCTATGTCCCCTCCACAGCAACTTCCTGTGGGCCAAATGGTGTCCAGGGGGAGTAACACAGGTGCTCCTCGTCCTCCAAGTTCATCAGTCTCAACCAACTTGCTTGCTGGAAATACAAGTGGTTCCGCTACTCTAATTCCCAGCAGAGGGGTTGTTCTTAATACGACTCAGGATGGATTTGGGATGGCAGTGCCGGGGTTTGCACCTGCTGGCCAATCAAGACCACAGATGACAGCTGGGCAGGTGCCTTCTGATGTTCCAAAAGCTCAAAATGTGTCCTTATCATCAAATCAACAAGCAACAAAGGACTCCAAAAAATCATCACAAAATGTATTTCCATCTGACTCACTTTTTGGAGATGTACTTGCTGCAACTCCCGTTCAATTGAATCAAAGATCCTCACCAGCTGCATCTTCTACAGGCAACATATCTGTTTCATCGACAGTTGTTCCATCATCAGGAGGCTTCCAACCTTCTTCAAAACCAAGTTCCCATGACTCTTCACAGATTACATATTCCCAACAACCTGGATCTGGTCCACCAACTGGAAGACAAAATGAGCTGGCTAATGTCCAAACTGTTGCCACTCCTGGTTTTTCTGTTGGAGCTGGAAGTTCAGTGTCTAATCACTCACAGCCTCAATGGCCAAGGATGACTCAATCTGACATTCAGAAGTATACGAGGGTATTTATTCAAGTTGACACTGATAGAGATGGGAAACTTACTGGTGAACAAGCTCGAAGTCTCTTCTTAAGTTGGAGGCTACCAAGAGGTAGATTGATAAACTCAGTTTGTTTTAGCTTTGGTATTTGTTTAATTTGCACAGTTTCCTTGAAACTCATTCAGGTTAAAAGGTTATTTAACACAATTGAAGCATAATCAGAAACATACCAGGAATTGGAGTGGGCATACTTGTTGCTTGCAGCATCTCATTAACATAGTATAATCATTAGAATCTTTCTTGGCGTTTACGTGCATTGGTGATATTTTTATGAGAATTCATATTGGAGCTTTTTCCTTACTATTTACAGTTACGAAAGCTGTACTGATCTTCTAATTAATTAGTCTTGGTGATTCAGAGATCTTAAAAAAGGTATGGGACCTATCTGATCAGGATAATGACGGCATGCTTTCTTTGAGGGAGTTCTGTACTGCTCTCTATTTGATGGAACGTTATAGAGAAGGTCTTCCTCTTCCTACAACACTTCCAAGCAGTCTGATGTCAGACGAAACTCTGCTATCCATGACAAGTCACCCTGCTGCGTCACATGGTTTTGGAACTTTGACATCAGCTCCTGGTATGGTATATGTTTACAATATTAGTTTTATATCTACACTGTGGATTCACTTTTAAGTGAGAAGCTAATGAATATCCTTAGGCTTGAGACATCCACATACTATACCTGTTCCTCGACCGCCATCTGCTGCTGCACTGAGACCACCAAGGCCACCTTCTGTTGGTCAAGCTGATGTAAAGCAACCTCCTCAGCCAAAGCCTAAGGTTCCTGCGCTGGAAAAACTTCTAGTGGATCAGCTAAGCCACGAAGAGCAGGACTCACTAAATTCAAAGTTCCAAGAGGCATCACAAGCTCATAAGAAGGCACTTGTTCTTTCTGCTATCTTATCATGGAATTGCTCAATTTTGTATAATAGAAGTTTCTGTATGTATGTCTAGGAAGCATTTGTAGTTGGTTTTACTTTTTAAAGTTGCATCAGTAAAACGATTGATGTCATACTCCATTTTGAATTGAAATACCTTGATATTATTCTTAAACATATATATGTATATCTACACCTTCTCTCTCTCTCTCTCTCTCTCTCTCTCACACACACACACACACACGTATGCATATGTGGGGATGCTTGAAAGTTTTGTTCCTTCTATAATTGAAGGTTGAAGAGTTAGAGAAGGAAATATTGGATTCTAGACAGAAGGTTGAGTTCTATCGTACCAAGATGCAGGAAATTGTAAGTGGGTCCTGACTTCTTTTGTTTATTTCAGTTGAAGGGGTTCTTTTTGTTATGATAGTCATAATATGTTTTAATTTTCTTCTCTTGAAATATTTGCCTATATGTGGCTACAAGCTTCGAGTTCCAGATGCAATCTTTTATCACGATTGTATTCTCATTTGATGAACGAAAGTGTGATTGGCTTTTATTTGTTTTATTTATGCTTGAGTCCTATAGAACTTTCCTTGCATCATGGACTCCAATATGATAATCAAACTGCTTAATTCATACCTTGTTGATATCATGGATTGTGTTAAGATCATGGATAAGAATTGTCAAAGTTTGTAATAAGTAGGGTTGGTATAAAAAAGGCAGGTGTAATTGACTTAAGAAATTCCAAATGTGATCTACATGGTGAAAACTCAAGTAATGAATGATTTGATTCATTCAATTTTTGTAAACTTATCAACATTTTGCTTTGATAATGTTAAATATAATGGAATGGCATGCTCAAAACTGTATCCCATGGTCAATTTTTTGATTATTTGAATGAAAAAAAGCTTGTCATTGTTTAATTTTTCTTTTCTTAGTCAGTCGACTTGATGATTGCTTATTATCTGATTGCTAATGTTTTCAAATTTCAGATTTTATATAAAAGTCGTTGTGATAATCAGCTCAATGAAGTCACTGCATGGGTCGCTGGTGACCGGCGTGAGGTATCTTTTACCCACCTGATGATTGACATATGTTTTCCATGGCTGCATATTTCTACTTGAACTAATCAACTAAAGTTCTGATCAGGTTGATGCTTTGGAGAGGAAATATATAGAGAAATACAAGCAGTCTGGAGATGTTGCATCTAGATTAACCATCGAGGAAGCAACATTTCGTGATATTCAAGTATATGCTTTTTCTTCTTTTCTTGCTCACTTGTTTGGATGTAGTGGATCACTTTTGGCGAGTTCTACCACCAGTACTTGTTGAACCAATAATATCTTATTACATTCAGGAGAGAAAAATGGAACTATACAAGGCAATTGTTAAAATGGAAGGGTGCACTGCTGCTGACGTCCTTAAGGTGATTCATGGTTGTAGTTCACTGTCTGTGATTGTCTAGAAACCAACTTTAAGTCCTGGTCCACTGTTTTTTAAGGAACGAGGAGAGCATATCCAATTGAGCCTGGAAGAACTAGTGAAAAGTGTGAATGAACGTTGCAAGCAATATGACTTGCGTGCTGAATTTATCATTTAATTTGTCTATTTGAATGCTACAGGCTTTAAAGATGATTTGTTGTGTGAGAGATGAATTTTGATCATGACCTATTAACTTATTTTCTCTGACTGATTCTTGGATTTTGGGTTTGTCTTTCCAATAGTAATCTTCTTTCGTGATTTCCTTCAGATACTGTTATGCTACAGGATGAAACACCACTGTTTTAAGGATTGATAAACTGCATTAATTTTCGGTTGATAACTGAAAACTGCAACTATCTTTTTAAAAGAAGCTTTTGTTGATATTATTTTTTATTTAACTGCATTAGTTAGAACTTGTTTGTTACTAGACATAGCTGATATGGAATCATCTTACATTCAAGGCACTACTTGAATTAATGTGCCCTACGATCTTGTAGCTGATCAAGATATTTAAATTGAGAGATAAAGTGCACACTTTTTGTGTCTTTCTTTTGCACATATTTTACAGTTTGCGTGTAGTCCGTGTATTCTGTTTTAATGCTAAATTGCTTGGACAATATATTTTTCTTCTTTTTGATTAAAAATAGTTTAAATAGTCATCTGTTTTTTTCCTGCTGAGTTTCTTTTATTATTATCTTTCTTGAGGCTGGCAACCTGGAATACAAGAAGGAGCTGCTGATTGGGATGAATACTGGGATAAGTTTGAAGATCAAGGTATGCTGAACAGTTTCCTACTGTATGATGGTTTTATTGCTTTTTTGATATAGGAACCTAGTTAAATCTATCCAGCCATAAATTTTACTTTATTGAAGAATCTATATGCTTTCACTTGGAGTGTAGACCATTTCTTCTTTAGTTTTGGCTCTGAACTTCTTCAATGGGAAAACTGTTTTTTGACCATGTTCAGGGTACACATTTGTTAAGGAGCTTACTTTGGATGTCCAAAATGTTGTAGCCCTTCCAAAACAAAAATCATCTTCAGTTGGGAAGGAAATAACTTCCACTAAAGGTGATGCCAAGGAGTCACCCTTAAATGCAGACTTGAAGTCGGAGGAACCAAGCTCAGGCGAACTAAATTCTGAGAAAGAATCAACACATAATCAAAATCAAAATGATACGGTAGGAAGTCCTTAAAATCCTGGGAGGAGAAGTGCAACAAAAAGTCAAGAAATCCAAAATTCTGCATTTAGAGAGAGTGTTGGTGCAGAAAATTCACCTCATTCTAAATATTCCGGAAGGTGCGGTTTAGTTTATGATTTTTCTATATCTGTTGCATCACTTTGATTTGTGTGTGCACTGACACAATGGATTGTCTCTGCATCTCTTGGTTGCAAGGATAAGACTGTCTTTTCCTTTTCTAACTTTTTTTATTAGGAGCTTTAAATGGATAACTGAAGTTTGTTCATACACGTGCAGTGATGGAGCGGGTGCTGAGTCTGTTCTTTCTAATGACAGAAGTGTTGATGACTCTCGTTGGGGTGCATTTGACTCCCATTATGATAAAGAATCAGTTTGGGGCTTTGGTAGTGGCAAGGTTAGTGAACTTTCTAAGGTTTGATGTTGGCAACTGGGAGTCATTCGTAGTGCATTCCAGAATTATGCACATTGTTTTAAGCTTATTTAAAACTTGTACATATCCACGTGTTTAAACAAATGTGCAGAGTTGCACGTGACCATAACTTATGCATAAATTCTGAGAATGAACTTTCTTTGGTGATTATTTTGGACTTCTTATAACTGGCAAAAAATTGGAACTTTTAAGTTCTTATTCTGGTGATTATTTTGGACTTCTTATAACTGGCAAAAAATTGGAACTTTAAGTTCTTATTCTTGAGGACTTAGTGATTTGATTGACATGGCAGTCCTTTCATATTCCTATAATTATTTCTTCTTCCTTTTCACCCCTATTTGTTCTATAGGAAATGTTGATTTATCCTTCTTTTTCCTGTTTTTGGCAGGGCAAGGATCATGACATTGACGAGAGGTCTTTATTTGGTATTAGTGGGTTTGGTCTAAACCCAATAAAAACAGGGTTCTCACAGGGGAAGAGCCCCTTTATCTTTGCAGATTCCGTCCCGAGTACACCTGCCTATGACCAGGATAAAAGCTCATATGTGTTTGATTCTATGCCAAGTACCCCTGCATTAGACCAGGGGCAGAGCTCATCTGTCTTTGATTCTGTTCCAAGCACCCCTATTTATAACCAGGGAAAGTTTGATTATGTTCCAAGTACCCCTGCCTATAACCAAGGGACTAGTTCATATGTGCTTGATTCTGTTCCAAGCACCCCTGCCTATAATCAGGCGAAGAGCACATCGATATTTGCAGATTCTGTTCCCAGCATCCCTGCATATAATTTTGGTGAAGGGTCAGAGGACCGCTCCTTTGATAGTTTCTCTAGGTTTGATTCGTTTAACATGCATGATGGTGGGTTATTTCAATCGTCAAACTCTTATCTTTCAAGGTTTGATTCTATCCGTAGTACTGGAGAATCTGATCAAACTTATAACTTTCCATCAAGATTTGATTCGTTTGGAGAATCCAGAGATTCAGAGCAAATTCCAGGTTTCTCAAGGCTTGATTCATACAGGGACTCTGATCAGAACCATGGTTTGTCAAGATTTGATCCATTTCGAGACTCATATCCTGGTCAAGGGTTTCCGCAAAGCTTTGATTCATTTGGTGAATCTCAGGATTCTGATCATAGCCAAGGGTTCTCTAGGTTTAATTCATTTAATAATCATGAGAGTGAATCCTCGCGGTTTGGCAATTCTATGGCAAGATTCGATTCTTTTCGGGGGACTAAAAACACTGATAGTAGCCATGGGTTCTTATCCTTTGATGAGAGTGACCCTTTTGGCTCAAATGAACCGTTCAAGTCATCATCGGAGGGTGAAACTCCAAAGAAGAATTCTCATAGCTGGAGCGCATTTTAGTCAGGGTATGGATATTAATACTACATGGTTTCTTGTACACCCTTCTGAGATTTGTTTCCATAGGTCTTGCAGCCTGGTTCTGCCTTTTCCAGTACATAGTGTATGATATCGCATTATTAGTTTTCCATGTGGCCTTTAAGCCTGGTTTGTTTTGGCTGCTACAAAATTTTCTCATCTTTTTTTTTTCTTTCAATTTGTTAAAGTTGTATGAGGGCATTTTTGTTGTCTTTTTCTTTTCTTTTCTGAATCAGAGAACTTTGGGATTTTTGTATTTTTTTTTTCGAATTAACCGGTCCTTTATCTTGTGACGGAACCTAAGTTGGATTGTTAGGTTACTTTAATTCTAAAATTCACTTGCAAAATCCCCCATTCTGATTTGTCAACCATTTATATCAATATGATAACAAATTCTGGTACATTGCAAGGTAAAAGCAACTTCCATCGGACGTCAAGTAATGTTATGAATATCATATTGTTATAGGTATTGGATTTAGTGTATCAGTCAATATCAGGTATTGTTTTGAATAATTTTTAAAATTATAAAGTAGATGATTTATTTTTAAATTTGCAATATAGTTTTTTTATATATATTGTGCCATATAATTTATAATTTTATATTAACTATGTCTTCAAAAGTTATAATAATATAAATTTGAAATAATAATCTATTTATTTTTATTAAAATTAATTTTTACACATTTCACATATAAATAATAACTACAATTAATATAAAAAATCATTTAATTGTCATACAAATATAGAATTAAGGATAATTTTAAATACTTAAAATGTTATAATTTTATCATATAATAAAGATTAATTACATATCATCAAATAGAAAAAAAAATCATAAAGTTGCATAACTCCATAAGTATTACAACAATAATTCGTATTGAGGAATACAACTTACCATAAGTGAAACCTGAAATAAAAATAATTATAGTTAAAAGTTTTATATTTATATTAAATATATAGAATTTAACGTTCGAATCAAATATAAGTGAAATTAAAAGAAGAGAATAAATAAAAACTTAGAACTTTATTTATTTGAATATTTGCTCAAATTGTATTGACAAAAATTTTCATTTGGTACAAAATTTTCATCTTTGAAAAGAGTCTCATTAGCACCTTGGTTATAATTACATGATACTAGTCTTTCTTAAGTTTGGAATGAAAATAAGTAATATAACTATGGATCGGTTGCAAGACTTCGTATGTTTTGCTTGTTTTATTAATTCTTAACAATGCACTGCTTATTAGAAGAAAATTTTGGTGGCTTGTATATTGTGACAAGCAACAAAACGATAATTAATTTCATTCAAACGTTTTCTCTTCTTATCTTTTTCACATTGGTCAAGTCCGTCAGCCAGAGAATGAGTAGACTTCTTGGTTGTTGAAAGAAAGGAAGGACAAGTTGCGTAAAAGATATTCGTGTGTAAAAGGGACAAAAACAACATTAAAGAGTGTGCTTGATGAGAAATAAGAAACCCTAACAAAGAGGGTTTTAGGTACAGTGATAGGAAATAATGGGACTACTTTGTTGGATTTCAAAGTAGCATTTGAGTTGGCAGTAGCCAACTCTTTTTTCAAGAAAAAAGGAGCATCTGGTGACTTTTAAGAGCAGAACTATAAAATCTCAAATTGACTACTTCCTCTTAATCGACCTAATTGCAAGGATAGTAAGGTGGTACGTCATGCTTTCTTATCAACTCAATATATATTAATGGTTGTAGATATTGTAATTAAGGATTAGAGAAAGAAGAGAAGTCTTAAGAGATCTACCAGAGTCAAATGGTGGAATTTAAAAGGAGATACAGTAGAACAACTGAAGGATAAAATAATACATAGGGAAGAATGAAAATTAGAAGGATATGATAATAAGATGTGGGAGAGAGTAATAACTCTTTTAAGAAATATAGCTAAAGAGATCTTGTGTATTTCTAAAGGGCTTAAGGGGTAAAAAGATGGAGTCTTAGTGATGAAATGAAAATGTACAAGAAAACTTTAAGATCAAGAAGGATATTTATAAAGCTCTATTGAATAGTACCAGAGAGGTAGAGAGAGTAGTCAATAGAAAAAGTTATAAATTGGAAAAGAAAGAGGTGAAAAAGATAATCTCAGAAGCTAAAAGAAGAGTTCACGAGAAATTATACCAACGATTGGAAATTAAAGATGGAGAAAAAGATATTTTTAAGTTGGTGAGAGTTAGAAAACAAAAAGTGAAAGACTTAGATCAAGTTTATTGTATAAAAGATCAAACAAGGCAGGTTCTCGTGGTTGAAAATGATATCAAGAAAAGATGACAATGATACTTCTATAGCCTTTTTAACAAAGACATAGAAGACAACATCTTTTTAGGTAATCTTAGCACGTCCAAGAGGTATCATAACTTTAATTGTAGTTGACAGATTACAAGGAAAAAATTAAAAGAGTTTTGAGGAAGATGAAGTGTGGGAGGCAGTAGGGCTTGATGAGATACCTATAGAAGTGTCGAAGAGCCTAAGTAAAAAGAGTTTTACTTAGCTAGCCAAGCTTTTTAATATGATCCTTATGTCTATCATAATGTTAGATGAGTGGAGACTTAGTATGTTAATTCTTTTATACAAAAACAAAGGGACATCTAAAGCTATAACAACTATAGAAACATCAAACTACTTAGTAGCATCATGAAGTTATAGGAGATGGTGGTTGAGAAAAAAGTGAGCAATAATGCTTCTATCTTAGAGAACCAGTTTGGCTTCATGTCAGGAAGATCCATAACAAAAGCTTTACATTTCCTCATAAAATTAACAGAATATTACAAAAAAGATAACATAACATATGTTTTTATTGACTTAAGGAAGACGTATTACATGGTACTTAGGGAAATTATGTGGAAGTATTTAGAAGCTAAGGGATTTCTTATAACCTATATACACATTATTAAGAATATGTATAAAGGTGTAAAGGTTAAAGTAAGGATGATAGGAGTAGATATAGAGCATTTTTCTATTGATATTGGGCTATAACAAGGTTTCTCTTTGAGCCCTTTTTGGCCTGCAGTAGTGATGGATGAACTCACCTAGAATATCCAAGAGGATGTACCTTGGTATATATTGTTTGCTAATGATATTGTTTTGGTGGATTAGATAAAAGAGGGTTTCAATGTCAAGTTAGAAATTTGAAGGGATACGTTAAAGTCAAAAGGATTTAAATTAGGCAGGATTAAAACTAAGTACTTAAACTGTAACTTATAGGGTAACTTTCAATGTGGAGTTAAATATTGACTCAGAAGTTATATTATAGAAAGAGTGTTTAAAGTATTTAAGATCTACTATATAAAGTAATAGAGAAACCGATGAAGATATAGTTCACTATATCAGATCATGGTGGATTAAATGAAGATTTGCATCATGAGTTTTATATGACAAGAAGACACTAGTCAAGTTCAAAGGTAAATTCTATCGTTTAGTAATTAGGCCGATCATGTTTTATGGGTCGGAGTGTTAGCCTATCAAACAGGTACATAATCATAAGTTAATGGTGGTTAAGATGATGATGCTCTGTTGGATATGCATTCTTACTAAAAGAAATAAGGTCAGGAATGTAATAATAAGAGATAAATTAAATATGATTAATATTAATGAAAATTGAAGAGAGATAAGACTTAGGTAGTTTGACAAATTAAGAGGAGACAACTTGATACTCCAGCGAGAAGATGTGAGAAGATTGTATTAAGAAATTGTAGGAGAAAAAAAAAAAAGAAGGCCTAAGAAAAATTGTAAGAAAGCGATTAAAAATGATATAGTTCTGTTGGAACTTACAAGGACATGACATTCAATAGAAAACTTTGGCATACTAAGATACAAGTAAAAGATCTCACATAGATTCGTCCTTCTCTTTCTTATAGGTCTTTTAATCATTTTTCTTTTGAGTTTTATGTCTTGTATTTAACCTCAACTTTAATATGTAGTACTTCCCTCTTAATTATTTAGCATAAACAATTTCTCACTCAGCTTAAATATTTTCTTGTAATGATTTTTTAACCTTTTCCATATGTATCGTATTACTTATTTTATATTTTTATTTATACATATTATTTTTTTTATTTATTTATTATTATTATATTTTTTGTTTATTTTTTAATTATTATTACTTAGACATAGTCTTTCTATTAATTAGGAGTAAGACTATATGCTGTTAGATCTCTTTAGACCCCAGATATTAGCATGTTGTTAATCTCTGACACATTACTCCATTTCATTTTAACATGTTGATATATTATATGTATAGCTGTTTGAGAAATATGAAGGTAACAAAGTTTTCAACTTTTAATTCTATTCTAAAATTATTTATACGTGTTTGGAGTCTTTTTCATAGGCATACAAAATTAATATATTTTTTGATTTATATTCAATAATGAAATAATACTCAAAGACTTGATTTTTATCTAAACTACAATCAAATATATTATGAAATATGTACAAGAATGTAAGATGACAGTTTGTCTTCTTCAATATATACTTAAGAAAACAAAATAAGAACTTATAAAGTCGAATGGAAAAGCTTCATGTTTTGTCGTGTGCATATGATTTGTACCGGTAGTCCCAAAGAGCTGAAGACAGGCTTAAGTGTGCATTGGGTCGTCCCCTACGGCAGAATCTAATTTACTGTTGTGTAACTTTTATTAGGATTTATAACTCCAATTAGCTTATGAAATCCTTATCTATTGAGTCTTATGTTAGGAATTATAACTCCATCTATCTTAACAATTCCTCATTTTGAGTGTTGAGTTAGGATATATAATTCTATTTTCATCTATATTAGAAGATGCTTATTGTTTTGGTGTTGTGTCAGGATTTGTAAATCCATTTCCCTTAGGGAGTTCTTATTCATTCGAATTATCCGGATCTATATCCACATGTAATGCTGATCATTAATTGCTTTTTCATATAGGAATGTAATATCTTCAATATGACTAAGAAAATTAAAAAAGAACCTACAAAATGGATGTTAGTAGAGTCTGGTTTTTTGTTTCAGCCCAAACATTCTCTACTCCGCTCAAGTGTTGTCTAACTAGAGTTAGAATTTATGACTCCGTTCATGCTATGAAATCCTTGTTGTTTCAGTGTTATATTAGGATTTATAATCCCATCTATATTAAGAATTTCTCACTTTTTCAGTCTTGTGTTAGGATTTATAATTCCATTGCCATTTTTCTTAGGTGATCCTTATTGATTTAGTAGTGTTGTGTAAGGATTTATAATTCCATTGTCCTATATCTTAGGAGATCCTCATTGATTTAGTAGCGTTGTGTAAGGATTTATAATTCCATTTGCCATCGGAAATTCTTACTGGTTCGGATTACTTATGTCTATTTATGCAACGTCTGCTGCTCCTCGTTAATCTTCTTTTCTATCGATCAAAGATAGTTTCTTTGAGGAGAAGAAGAATAAAGATGTTAACCATGGAAGATTTTAAGGGCAGAAGGGAGGCCATAGAGAGGAGAGGCAGAGAATTGCCTGCTTCTTGGCGACGTTTTTTCTACTTAACAGAAGTTGCCGCCATTGCCACTGAGAAGTTGACCATTGCAGATAACAATGGCGTTGTGGCTACTGCTATTACTACGTCATCTGATGAGTCCAACTTCAACCTCAGAAGCAAAAGGTCTCGGACAACTCGACCTGCCATATCCATGAATGAAGAGGACTCGGTGCTCAATGCCAAAAAAAAGTGTAAGACTGCCTCTGTTAAGACAAGCATCCACGGCAACAAGAAAGAAGATGATAAACGCGTGAAGCAAGAGAAAAGAAAAGTTGTTGTCCCAAACCCTCCTCCAGACTTGCCTCAGGAATTCAAAAATCGCATTGGAGACATGAAGGGCAGAGAGGTTACGTTGGTTATACAGAAGCCATTGTTCGAGACTGACTTGAAGAAGGGTGAAGGACGCCTGTCCATTCCTGCAAACCAGATTCAAAGCCACAACTTTCTCACCGATGAAGAGAAAGAATCACTCAGCAAGTTGGACGAACGAGGAAAGTTGAAGGCTATAGAAGCTAAATTAATCGGACCCAATGCAGCTCAAGAAACCACCATCATAAACTTCAAGAAGTGGAACATGAAGAAATCAAATGGGAGAGGTAGCACTTCCTATGTGTTGACGACAAAGTGGAACAATCTTGTGCAGAATAACCCTTCAACGTTGAAACTAGGAAACGTCATTCAGTTGTGGTCTTTCAGACAAGAAGGAGAGCTCTGTTTTGCTCTGGTTGTTTTGATTCCACCTGTTGAAGATCACCAAGAGCAGTAGATGACAACTGCATCCGTAGCTTTTATTTCTTGTTAGAGTTGATCTTTACATGTACAAAGAAGATGTTTCCCCATTATTCTGTCAAACACCACCTTTGCTTGCAGTTCTTTCTAATGAGAATCGGGATCTTGTTAGTTGAATATTTAGTGTAAGTCGAAATGTATTCAAGTTTAATTGGTTTTCACTTTTACCCGGACAACTAATTCACTCTTATATCTTTTCAAGGTTCACCTCTTATATCTGTTCATGGTTCCCTGGAATCGTACAAGAGTCAACTGTCATAGGCTGCACTTATTCACCTAGAAATGTCATCTCCCATTAATCTGAAGTATTCCTTAGTTAAAATATTGGAGCCACATTTATTTGTTTAGCATTAAAATTTGTAAGAGTTATAGATTCTCTTTTTTCTGTTTGGTATATATTGCAATCTACTATTGGTTAATTACGTATCATCAATTAGCTACAGCAGCAACCCTTCAAGATTGCATTCTTCCTGTTCGTTATTCCTTTGGAGTAGACTAAACACGACACTTGGTTTATAGCCTTATAATACTGACGCTTCTCACTATTATATCTGTAAAAATTGGATAATCCAACGATCATTCTTTAAAGTTATTTACTTAATCGTTATAATTAGAAGTAATTACGTAAAATTTGAAGTTAATTACAATGGAGGTCAAATAATTTAAAGTTAGATCATCTGAAACTTATCCTATTAACTTCCAAATGAATTGGATTTAGACTATCAGTTCTAATCATAGTGATTAGTGCACTAACTGGAAGTCTTCTAAATGTTATTACTAAAATAACAATTAAAAAGATTATTTTTCACTATTAAGTTAAATTAAAAAGACCATTTTATTAAGTATAACATTCTAGTAAAAGATGATTGTGTTAGGAATTTTATACCTTCCAAACCCACACCCAAGGATATTTAATAGAAAAAAATATCAGAAAATAATAACACAAGAGAATTAACGTGGAAACTCCCAAACCGGAGAAAAACCACGGGCACCGAGA
>JANIHZ010000208.1:44113831-44129839 GCA_027478365.1 Erythroxylum rufum | reverse complement strand
ATTCAGAAAAAAAAATTCAGAATTCATAATATTATATATATTTATTGATATATTTCAAGACTTATAACATCTTGATAATTCATACGTATTTGATACTTTATAAGCCCCTCTAAAAAAATATGGAGCATATATTATATGGAGCACATATTCCATTAAGCAATGTCCGAGCAGTTTCCAGACGTGTCCGAGCTGTGTTTACCGTGTGTCAATGAGTGTCCGACACGGACACGTGTCCGACACGCGAACATGGCTCCATTTTGCCGTGTCTGTGCTACATAGACTAGCAGTTGTTAGCCAGTAAATTGAGATTCGAAGATTCCGTTAATGTAAACCGTTTTACATTACAAATCCTCCGATTTTAGACTTTTGTAGTAATTAAATCAACAACCATCATTAATTCCTCGTAGTAACAGTAATTCCTGGTTGTTGTTTATCTGTCATGAAAATGATGTGACGATGCTTTAACTGCTTACACTACTTATCTTTGCTGAAGTTATCTACTTTGTTTGCTTCGTTTATAAACTGTAATCTTGTAAAGTTGTCGATATATGGATCAAACAAGTTTTACTTGGAGATTTGTAAGTTACTGAAATATACGACACAAGACATGTGTGTGCCAATCTATTTTAGTTTAACGTGCTCCATATATTCCGATGACATGCATCAAAAAAGAAAAATGGAATCCTTCAGATTAATAGAAAGAGTTATTCTGTAATTCAGGCATAGAAAAGAAATTTTGTTCTCGTTCACGTCAAGGATAGCATATTGACATGAAAACAGTTGGCCTTGGAGGCCAGACACAACCAATGTTGTCAAGTTTCCAACATTGATCGCGAACAAAGAGAGCAGGCGTGGAGAACCATGAACAAAATGATAACACAAGGCCACCATGTTTTGTTTGTGAAGCCACGTGTCAACACCCCATCTCTTCTTCAACCCCTACAATATGGTTACCGGAAAACTTGGAATCACCACTCACCCAACCACATGATATAAAGCTTCATTCGTCTTCTTCTTCTCTTTCCTCTCAATGGTTATCCATTCCCTACTACTATGCTATGGTCTGAACTTGGCTTTTTCTTCTCATCCATTCTCACTAAGTTACAAATTTTATTTTATATCTTTTGAGTTCTTGTTCGTTTGGTGAAAATTTTATCTGGGTTTTGTCGTAAATCTTGATCTAGGAAATGTTGAGACAAAGTCTCCAAAAGTGCTTCCGTTTTTGTACCAGAATCTACGAAATCGAAAGCTGTTATTTACCTGGTAGTTAGCAAACGGGCGGTTGTTGTCATCTTTATGTCGTTATTTATTTTAGCTTAGAGTTCAATAAATTCTTGGATCTGGTGCTGTCATTTCAACAGTTTGGAGACAGCTAGTTTTGCTGTATGGGCTTTGAGATTTATCATTTATCTGACAATTGTTTGTCGCTGGAGCTACGGTTGAGTCCAGCCAAACGGTAATTGTTTTATGTTTAAAAAGTTTTTGGTTTCTCTATTAGTGAGAATGGATTAGCCTTTGGAGAATGGCTCAAGGAACGCATATTTCACCTCAGATACCAAGATTGGATGGTGACTGTAATGCTAATAAGGGAGGTTTGTTTGTCATGGAGGATGCGAATGATGATACTTTGGAGATTCTGAACCAACTAAATCTTGGAAAGCCACCAAGAAACCTCTCTGCTATGCGCCATTGCAGCAGCTCTCTGTTTCTGCCAGAACCAGTGAGTCAATTTTGTCATATTCTTACTGTTTGATTTACTTAACTAGCTAAGTTTGTTTGTTTACCGTGTCACGAAATCTATACTAAGTCCGACACAAATCAAGGCCTGATATCATGCATTAGATCAAATCATCCGAAAGGTTTCATTTCATGGATGAAGATAAAGACAACATGCGATCTTTGTACTTGCATGAGAATTAGCACATACTCATCCAAGGGGGTCTTTTTTTCTTTTCAAGTCTTTAAGCTGTTAAAGGGTTTCTTCTTTTAGTCTTCACAGAAACGATTCTACTGATCACTTTACTTTAGCATTAGCATGTTAGTGAGAGTAGAGCACGGAAGTTGAGAAGCACTATTCTCTTACTCCTGGTAGGAACTGTCGGTGGCTTGTTCAAAGCATGATGATGTTGTCATCCTGATGATAAGAACATAATTCCTATGTGAGAAACTGTACTTAGTCCATGGAATTTTGTGGTTCATGTTTTAAAGACATCCCATAATTTGTATATTGGCAAAACCGTTGCATAATTTCACTTCCCTTCAAAATAAATCAAGAAAAACACTTATTGCCATTTGGAAGTTATTCCTGTAACTTCTAGAGGACCAGATGTGTGAAGTGACTGCAAATATTTTTCGCAGAGGGAACGACCAAGACCAAAGTCCCATAGAACGTTTTAAAAGTTCGAACTTCTAATTGCAATCGATGGGTGATCTATTGTAAGAACGTGTCTTCTTGTAACGAATCTAATCTGCAAGTGTACTTCTATCTGTTTGTAACTTAAGATGAAGAGTCTTTAGTTTCTGCTGATATAATCTCTGGGGTTACTTTGGTACAAGAGTTTGATCAGATGATTTCGAATTTCGTACATTATTTCAACTATGTAAATGAAAGATGTCCACTTTTCTTGTTCTTCTGGACCACTTTAGGAATCAACCGTTGGAGTTATTGGCCATAAATCACCATCTAAAGAGAGTCCTGGATATCAGCCAGTACTTCGCTCCGGAAGCTACTGTGAGAAAGGACCGAAACAGTACATGGAAGACGAGCATATATGCGTGGATAACCTGCATGAACACTTTGCTGCAGTTTCAAAATTTCCTTCTCCAGGAGCGTTTTATGGGGTCTGTAAGTTATTTAGGTTGTGGGTACATTTAACCTCAATCATTGCAGGGTTAATAATTATATACATCTTAGTCGATCTATAATGGCCTAATGAAGATTAAATTAACTATGGCATGTAAGTTCATTTACTCTGTCCCTAATCTGGAAGTAGCTTGCTTCTAAACTGGAATGAGCCTAGTTAAATTTCATGTTCACAGTTCGATGCACATAATCATATTGATTGAAGAGTAATTTGCTTGCTGGTTTCTGTAGGTTTTTGATGGTCATGGTGGAACCGATGCTGCGTCATTTACTAGGAAGAACATACTTAACTATATAGTTGAAGATTCCCTGTTCCCATCCGGCACAAAAAAGGCTGTGAAGAGTGCTTTTGCTAAGGCTGATCATGCACTAGCTGATGCTAAATCAGTTGATAGTTCATGTGGCACCACCGCTTTGACTGCCCTTATTCTGGGAAGGTGGGAAACAATGGTGGTTTTATTCAGATACGTTTTACCTGCTTTGAGAGGGCTAATTTTTTCTAATTAGTTTTTCTAGGATAAGTTCCCTTCACATTTATAGGCATCGGATAATTCTCTTTCAGTTTTGCGCACAAACCAGTTCGATGATCCTTTTCCGTAATTCTCATATTTGTGCAGGACCATGCTCATTGCTAATGCTGGTGACTCTAGAGCTGTACTAGGAAAACGAGGAAGAGCAGTAGAGTTGTCAAAAGACCACAAACCGAACTGCACCTCTGAAAGACTAAGAATCGAGAGACTGGGAGGTGTGATATGTGATGGCTACCTTAATGGACAATTGTCCGTGGCTCGTGCACTGGGGGACTGGCATATCAAGGGCTCAAAAGGTTCCAAGGGTCCCTTGAGTGCGGAGCCAGAGTTGGAGGAGATGAACCTGACAGAAGAAGACGAGTTCTTGATCATAGGGTGTGATGGGCTATGGGACGTGATGAGCAGCCAATGTGCAGTTACAATGGTGAGAAAGGAACTGATGATCCACAACGATCCAACAAGATGTTCAAGAGCACTTGTGAAGGAGGCACTTCAGCGCAACACTTGTGACAACCTCACAGTGGTTGTGGTATGTTTCTCTCCAGACCCACCTCCCAAGATTGAAATTCCAAGATCACATAGAAGGAGGAGCATATCAGCAGAAGGACTTGATCGTCTCAAGGGGGTACTGGGCAATGCCATATAATCAAACAATGGCCAATGCCTTCTGTACAAAGATATTGGAGTCTAACAAACATGTGTACTTCTTCCCAAGAGTATCATTGCTTGGTGTGAGAATTGTAAAACAGAGTTTTTTGCTGAAGCAATCAATGATTTCATTGAAAACAACTTTGCTTAAATACAAGAGCATAGTACGTGGAAAGCATAAAAATATGCTAAATAAAAGACATGATTAACAATAAATCCTAACTGATAGCCGTAACAAAAAAAATTCCTAAAATCTTAACACTGACAACTTGACTTCTTCAAATCTAACGTGGTATCACAAAATTGCAGAAGCTAATGCAAATATTCAACACTTGGCCTAAACATCTTGTATATTTGTCTAATTCTTTGAATCATAATTGGTTGGGTCGGCTATTCTAGGCCCAAGCCCAAGCCCAGGTCCACGTATCCACGACCCATTTGCAAGTGGCAACCTCCCACTCATATTAAATGACCTAAACCTAACAGGTATTTACTATATAAGTTGATTATCTCCTCACGACGCAGGTATGAGACTAAAACCCTAGCTGTTCTCCCAGACTATCATCTACCAAAACCTCTTACAAATACTGAATTGAGCATCGGAGGGGCCTCTCGGGAATCAACTCCCGGCCCGCCGTTTTCTATTTTGCAGGTATCTCATAGTCAGAATCGCACGGACCATGGATCAAAACAGCAATGTACAGCCTCAGCGAAATCAGGCTGAACTAATAATTATGGGATTGAAAAGCCATGTCTCATAGTGCTAGCTAAAACTATTGCAATGAAGATAAAAGATGAGATGAATAGGCTCTACTAGAATTTGCATCGATTCCTGATTTCATTAAGGTCTAAAAGTGTTATGAATATTGAACAGAAAAGAATAATCGCACTTAGAGAGGTCACACTCACACACACGAGAGGAGAGAGAAGGAGAGAATTATTAGAGAATCAGGAAATTTCCATTCATTGCTTAATTCCTTTTACGGTTACAACGAATTAATAACAACATATCGAACCTTCCAGACTCTAGCACGTGAGCTGGGAAGTATGCGTTGCTTAAACGTTGTGTTGTTTATTATCTTTTGGGTCCATTCTTCGACCCGCCTTCAACATCCTCTTTCTGCCTTCAAGTTTTCGTAACATCCCCTCCTCCTTCAAGAGCGACCTTGTCCAGTAGGTTGATGTCAGGATACCGCTTCTGTATCTCGTAAAACATTTCCCAGGTTGCTTCTTCGCGTGCTTCACCTTGCCACTGTACGAGTATCTGAGTGACCGCCCTATTACTTTTCTTAATCATCCTTCGTCCCCAAATTGCCTCTGGAATCTTCTCCACATCCTTCACCAAAGTGGGTAGTTGATTAGATACCGCTGTTCCTTCTGACCCAGAGCTCCTCAGTTGAGACACATGGAACGTAGGATGAATAGTTACACCGTCCGGAAATCCCAAGGTATAGGCCACCTTATTCACCTTTTTCACGATGGGAAACGGCCCGTAGTACAGAGGTGCTAGTTTCTGGTTTACTCTGCGTTGGACCGAATGCTACCTGTAGGGTTGCAGCTTAACGAACACCCATTGTCCTTCCTCAAATTCTCTATCCGAACGCTTCTTATCTGCCTGTATCTTCATCCTCTGTTTAGCCCTGTTCAAATGAAATCTAACAATCTGTATGGTGGCCTCCCTCTCTCGAAACAGTTGATCCAAGCCCATATCTTTCGAATCTCCTACCATATACGGTACATACAAAGGAGGGGAGTATCCGTAAAGAACCTCAAATGGGGTCGTGTTTATGGATGCGTGGTACGAAGTGTTGTACCACCATTTTGCCATGGTCAACCATTGAGTCCACTTCTGGGGCGTGTCATTACAAAAACACCTCAAGTATGTTTCCAGAGTTTTATTTACCGCTTCCGACTGCCCGTCCGTTTGTGGATGATATGCGGTCGAGGGGTGTAGAGTCACATTCTGCAATCTAAACATTTCTCTCCAGAATTTACTCAAAAACAGGGGGTTCCTGTCGGTGATAATTCGTACTGGCATTCCATGCAATTTGAACATATAGTCCATGAAGATTTGTGCCACCTCCTGCGCCGTGTAAGGATGCTTAATGGCCATAAAATGAGCGTATTTGTTGAACCGGTCGACCACCACAAAAATTGTCGACTTCCCGTGTGATGGTGGCAATCCCTCTATAAAATCCATCGTGATCTCCTTCCAACATCCTTCGGGAACTTGTAAAGGTTGTAGTAATCCGGGAGCTGCCGCACGATCATATTTATTCCGTTGGCAGATCATACAGGATTTAATGTGGTTTCTGACATCCCTTGCCATATGTTTCTAGTGGAAGAGGCTCTGCACACGTTTGAGTGTTGTCGTAACTCCTGAGTGTCCTCCTTCGGGGCTATCATGTACCAGTGTGATTATTTTTGCTCGGAGATCCTTGTTAGCACTTACTACGATTCTACCTTTCCACCTTAGCATCCCCTGTTTCCATTCATAATTGCCCATCGGTACTTCAGTGGATTCTAACTTATTGATGAGGTCCTGAATCGTCTTGTCTTTTCCCCATCCTTTGCGAATGTCGTCCATCATGGAGGCTTGGACTTGGGATACCGCCATGGTCAAGAGTTGCGTACTGGAAATTCGCGATAATGCGTCGGCTGCCATATTCTCCTTTCCACTTTTGTATATAACCTCAAAGTCGTACCCCATGAGCTTGGGTAGCCAAGTTTGTTGGAAGGGCATAGATATCCGTTGCTCCAGAAGGTACTTCAAGCTTCGGTGATCGGTTTACACCCGAAAATATCGCCCGTTAAGATAGTGATTCCATTGTTTTACTGCCTTGATTATTGCCAGAAACTCCTTCTCATAAGTCAACAATCCTTGATGTTTTGGCGCCAACGCCTTACTCATGTAAGTGATGGGTCGACTCTCCTATTGTAGTACTGCTCCTATGCCCGTGTCGCATGCATCCGCCTCGATTACAAACAGCTTACTGAAGTCTGGTAACGCCAACACCGGCGCTGTCGTCAACTTTTCTTTAAGTCACTCAAACGCCTCCTGTTGTTCCTCCTTCCACTCCCAATGCCCCACTTCCTGCTTTTTTAACATCACGTTGAGGGGTTTCGCCAGTACCCCGTAATGACTGATGAACCTTCTGTAGTAGCCCGTCAGTCCTAAGAATCCCCGAAGCTCCTTTAATGATTGCGGCTAAGGCCACTGCTGGACCGTCTCTATTTTCTTAAGATCAGTAGCTACGCCTTTCGCCGATATTGAATGCCCTAAGTAATCAATTTGCCTCGGCCCAAATATGCATTTACTGCCTCGCACAAACAATTGTTGTTGTTTTAATACATCCAGTACCAGTCGGAGATGCTCCAGATGTTGTTGGAAATTAGCACTGTACACAAGCAAATCATCAAAAAAGACAAGCAAAAATCGGCGGAGGAAAGGTTTAAAAACTTCGTTCATCAAACTCTGGAAAGTTGAAGGCGCGTTCGTAAGACCGAATGGCATCACTAAAAATTCGAATTGGCCCTCATGAGTTCTGAAAGCAGTTTTTGGTATATCTTCCTCCCGCATTCTTATCTAGTGATAGCCCGACCATAGGTCGAGTTTCGAATACCAACTCAACCCTTTGAGTTCTTCTAGCAGTTCTTCAATAAGGTGAATCGAAAATTTGCTCTTAATCGTATGCTTGTTCAACTCTCTATAGTCAATACACACTCTCTATGAGTTATCCTTTTTCCTTACTAGGATTACCGGCGACGCATATGGACTCAAACTTTTCTTTATGAACCCCTGTTTTGCCAACTCCTGTATCGCCTGTTCTATTGCATCTTTCTGTTCCCCCGAGTAACGATATGGTCTCACATTGATGGACTCCACCCCCGGTTTGAGATGTATCGCGTGGTCACACGCTCGACGTGGCGGTAAACCTGTAGGTTCCAGAAAGATTACCCCATATTTGGCCAACAACCCGTCCAAGTCATCTCGGGTTTGGGCATCTTCGTTAATACCCAGACCTTGCATCTAGAGTTCTATCGGCTCTGTCAATCGTAACATAAACAACATACTCTGGTTAGCATTCTGGATAACCTTATGGAAGTTCTTACCCGATACCTCCTTCGCGGCCACTTCTGGGTTGTCCGTCAGCTTAACAATCTTCCCTTCCCATTGGAATTCCATTGTCCGCTTCTTGAAGTTGCATAAAACGTTGTTCAGTGTGCTCAACCACTGGACCCCCAGCACCATGTCACAACTGCCCAGTTTAATGATCAGTGCCTCAGTTCCGAACTGAACGCCCTGCATTTTCCACTCGAACCTTCTGCATACCTGCCTGCAAGCTGACTTCAACCCTCCTCCTACAGTAATATTTATGGGTGCAATGCCGTCCACACTTACCTTCTCTTGGAGTACAATACCTACATCCAGGAAGTTATGTGTACTTCCACTATCAATTAATATATGGAGGATCCTCTTGTCGTGACTCCCCACCACCTTAACTGTTTGAATTCCGTTTGATCCTTCAGTCCCCACATGGCTTCCAACGAGATATTGGGATTGAGGGGAGCTTTGTCTTCCAGCTCTTCGGTTACCTCCGTCTCTTCCTCCGGCTCCTCAACCATGTATAGTTGGAACTGCTTCTTTCGGCAACGATGGCCCGGGGTGTACTTCTCGTCGCAACAGAAACACAAGCCTTTGGCTCTCTTCTCGTCGAACTCCTTGCTATTCGACGTTCGATTATTGCGAAGGCCGCCCTTAAAAATAGTGTTATGACTGCCCTGACCTCCTGGCGTAGGCAATAATCCCGCCTCCAAATGTTGCCTCGACAGAGGTGTGGTATGGCTGTTGCCCCGGTAAGTGTTGAGTCCTCCACCTTCTGTACTCCCAATCCTACCACCTTTTCCGAAATACACAGGGACGCTGGCGGCCATGATTGCCTCCTGCTTGCGTGCCCATGTATATGCCTGATGTAAGTTCCGCGGATCCATCATTCGAACTGTTAATCCTAACTCCGGTTTGAGACCCTTGAGGAAGAAGCCCACTAGATATTCCTCCGGTAACACCAGTTTATTAGAGTACCTATCGAAGAGAGCACAATACTCTAATACCGATACCTGCTGTCGCAACTCCTTCAGATCACCAATTGGATCGTCAAAAATGGTCTCGTCAAAAAGTTGGCTGACTAGGGAGATAAAACTCCTCCCACTTCATGTCCGGGCTGTCCTTCCTATTACGAAGGGTCAGCTGATACCATTCAAGAGCTATTCCCTCCATGTGGAGTGACGCCAGTTTGATCTTCATCTCTTCCGGCGTTTGCTCCATCACAAAATATTGATCACACCTATAACTCCAGCTCCTCACTCCGGTTCCGTCAAACGTCAGGAAGTCTGCCTTATTAGATCTCATCACTATCGCACCTCTACCCCCATCTCTCACACTTCTCGCCGGTGTCTCTGACTCGTCTCGGTCCCTCTTCTACATGAGCTGTTGGAACATGGATTTGATTTCGCTTATCTCTTTCTCATGTCGCGATTGAGCTTCCATCAATGTTTTAATGCTTTCCTCCATCCTACGAGATTCAGCACCACGCGTACTTTCTGCCATTGTATTCCGAGGAACGTAGGCTTTGATACTAGATGTTATGAATATTGAATAGAAAAGAATAATCGCACTGAGAGAGGTCACACTCACACACACGAGAGGAGAGAGAAGGAGAGAATTATCAGAGAATCAGGAAATTTCCATTCATTGCTTAATTCCTTTTTCGGTTACAACGAATTAATAACAACATATCGAATCTTCCAGACTCTAGCACGTGAGCTGGGAAGTATGCGTTGCTTAAACGTTGTGTTGTTTATTATCTTTTGGGCCCATTCTTCGACCCGCCTTCAACATCCTCTTTCTGCCTTCAAGTTTTCGTAACAAAAGGATTGATGAAGATGAGAATCTGGTGTTGGTTGAGGTGTGTGTTTCCTACTAACCACCCTCCAAGCAACCAAAAAGGAAATTCTTGAAAGGAGATTTGGATGAGTTAACGGGCTTTCCTACTCCTATTGATTTACCAAAAGCTTCAATTCAAAAATGCTTTTGCGGAAGCAACTTGAGTAACCAGAGTTTGAACCTTACGAACCAAGTCTCTTTAGTCTCCAACCGAAAGGACTCTTAACTCTTTAAGGCAATAGGGGAAGCTCTAGTTATTCCTGCTTTTGACAAAGAGATGATGGATCGCTAATGCCTTTCTGATCTAGATTATGATGTGCTTCCACTTTTTGACCAAATTCATAGCCTAAGGAGGAATAGAGTAACTTAGGGCAAACCACCAGCTACTTCCAAACGACATTACTTGTCTGGGATACGAGGGGCTTCAATTAATCGGTTATGCCCATATTTGTGTCAGTATTGAAGTATCGAAAGATATTCCCAATGAAATACCAATCATGAGGCTAGGAGATAGGAACCAATTATGGGAGGATAGCATTGCAATTTCCTATCATTAGAGGCCCCCTGCAAAGGCTCACAATGCTATTTGGAGACCCACCGGTAAAGTCTTCAAAATTGGTAACTATCAAGAGTTGATGAATCAAGAGGAAGATTGTCTTTCTGGTGAAAACCAAAATTCTGGAAGCTTGAATGTTCCTGGAAAACCTCTCTTTAGTTAACCTTGAAACAAAATATATGTAGAAAAAGGATAGTACTGCTCTAGATAAGGATACTGATTTATTGGAAAATTATGCTATTGTGGATATTATTATGTCTAACAAGGCTTCTCCTTGTCTAGAAATCTTACCTGAAATTGCAAATTCCCAACGCAAAGAGACAAATTGCACAAATGCTTCACCTCAAATCAGTTTGATAAAGGTAGAGGAACTTCCAATCCATTTCAAAAAGAAAATCCCAACAAGGCAAAGGTAAAGGCCCCAAAAGCACCTTTATTTAACATGACTATTTTGGCTTGGAATGTTAGAGGAATAAAAAGCCCTTCTAAATTACTAGCTCTAAAGGATTTTGTTTGGAGAGAAAAACCTCTCTTACTTTGTTTACTTAAAATGAAAGTGAGGTTGGTGAACCTGAATAAGTTGAATATTTTTGGTCTTCAATGGAGATTACTTTCAAATCACAGTCATCATGCATATGGAAGGATAATATAAGAGTAAAAGTTGTGCTTGACATTTTATTGATCATGAGTATTTATACATAACAAGGATTACAAAGCTTACAGAGATTACGATTTAAATTTAAACCTATTAGAATTCAAAAAGATTGTAACGAATCCTAAATAATAGGAGATAACACAAACAATAAAATATTTACAGCAGCAGAATATTTACAGTAGCAGAAGGTTAAACTTAGCAGAAGAATAAGTCAACTTTCTGGTACGTTACGCCCCCGCAAGTTGACGGTATGATCAGCGAGACCCAGTTTGGAGAGATTGTGAAGGAATGCAGCTCGGGGTAGAGGTTTCGTTAGAATATCCGCAACTTGATCAGTCGTATGAAGATGTTGAACTTGAATATGACCATTCTGGACATGCTCTCGAACAAAGTGAAAATCGATTGCCACATGCTTCATTCGACTATGAAAGACCGGATTAGCACATATGTAAGTGGTGCTAACATTGTCACATAGTATCGTTGGTGCTCGAAGAAGAGAGAAATTAAGTTCAGAGAGAAGATTTTGGATCCAATTAGTCTCTGAAATAGCAGCAGCAACAGCTCTATATTCTGCCTCTGTGGAGGATCGTGAGACAGATTGTTGCTTCTTCGATGACCATGAGATTGGTGTGCTACCAAGATACACAATAAACCCCTGTGGTGGATGTTTGATCATTGGGATCCCCAGCCCAATCTGAGTCAGAGTACGCAAGAAGTTGGCGATTATCATCACGAGCAATTCGGATGCCCAATTGTGATGTTTGTTGAAGATACCGTAGAACCCTCTTGGTTGCTTTCCAATGATTAGCACTAGGCTTGTGCATAAATTGAGACAGCTTGTTAACGGAAAAAGGCAATGTCTGGGCGAGTAAAAGACAGATAATGAAGCTTGCCAATTACTCGTCTAAAAAGTGTAGCATCGACACTGTCATCAATAGACTCATTGGAGAAATCTGTCGTCGAACTCATTGGGGTTGGTACACCCTTACATTCGGCCATGTTTAAATCGTCCAACAGATCAGTAACATATTTATTCTGGGATAAAAACAAACCATCAGAATTAGAAATAACCTCAATGCTAAGAAAATAGTGTAGTGAACCCAGGTCTTTAATCGAAAAACGATTCGCTAGAGCATCAATGATTTGACGAATACCTTGATACTGATTGCCAATGACAATTATGTCATCTACATACACAAGGACATAAGCAGTGAATTCAGAGGTGTGGAGAATAAATAAGGATGAATCGGATTTCGCTGTCACAAACCCACAGTGAACTGGATGGGTTTTTAGCTCAGTGTACCAAGCACGAGGTGCTTGTTTGAGGCCATAAATGGCTTTGTTCAGTCTGCAAACATGATTAGGAAACGATACAGATTCAAATCCCGGAGGTTGCCTCATATAGACTTCTTCGTTGAGATGTCCCTATAAAAAAGCATTGTTTACATCTAATTGATGTATAGGCCATGAAAGCTGAGTAGCAATTGTAAGAACGAGTCGGACAGTGACAAGTTTGACCACCGGACTGAATGTCGAGTGATAATCAATTCCAGGCCGTTGAGTAAACCCTTTCACTACCAATCTGGCTTTGTATCTGTCAATTGAACCATTAGGCAGATACTTAACACGAAACAACCATTTACAATCGACAATGTTCTTGGAAGAATCATAGGGGACTAGGTTCCATGTTTGGTTTCGAACTAGAGCATCATATTCTGCTTGCATTGCAGTCTGCCAATGGCTTTGTTTCTTAGCTTGTTTATAGGTTCGTGGGATGTATGTAGGAGATGGTGTAGTGGTGACATGGAATTGTTTAGGTTTGAGGCTGTTGGTTTTGGACCTAGTAACCATGGGATGTGTTGGTTGTGGTTGCTCTAGGATTGGATCTGGTTGTGGTATTTGCAGAGTTGAAGATGGTAAGTCGATGGTTTGGGTGGTTTCAGTTGGTGCGGGGTTGACAGATTGGGGGTTTGTGGTTGTTGACGGGAGTGATTGGCTGTGGCGATGGTAAGTACGAATTGGGGTTGAAGTTGAACCCGTGGACGCCGTTGTTGGAGTGGTAGAGATCGACTTTAATTGCAAATAACCTGGAAGTTCAAAGCAGGGTGGTTGTGATTGTAAATCATTTTTCACATTTTCATCATTGGAAAAAGATTCCCAAGCAATATGAGATAAATTTTCCTTGAATTTAAAAAGTTTGTTTGCACAAGGAAAGTTATCTTCATAGAAAACTACATCACGAGATAAAATCTTTTTGGAAGTGCTCGGATTAAAGCATTGGTGAGAATGGTATTTGTTAGAGAAACCAAGATATACACAAGGGGTGGATTTGGGATCAAGCTTGTGTTTGGCATACGGTTTTAACCATGGATAGCATAGGCAACCAAATGTTTTGATAGACTCTAAGTTAGGAGCTTCTTAGAATAAGATTTCATATGGACATTGGTTACCTAAGTTGGGCGTTGGTAATCGGTTTATAAGGTAGGCTGCGTGTTGACAAGCAAAGCTCCAAAATTGTGAAGGCATTGAAGCTTGGTGCATAAGGGTCTTAGCTGTTTCAATGATGTGTCTATGTTGGCATTCTACTAAGGCTACACGTTGAGGGGTGTATGGCGGTGAAACAAGATGTTCAATACCATTGGTTTTTAAATATACATCTAGGCTTTGAAACTCACCTCCACCATCGGTGTAAAAAGAGAAAATTTTTGTTTGAAACCGACGTTCTAGCATTGGATGTAGTTGATGAAATATGTTGAAAACTTCAGTTTTTGATTTCAAAGTGTAAAGCCACATGTATTTGGAAAATTGATCAACAAACAAAACATAGTACCGCTTTTTGTTGATTGATAAAACCGGGGATGGTCCCCATAAATCACTGTAGAATATTTGTAATGGAGAATGGCTTTGCAATGTGTTTTTGAAAAAAGGTAACCTGTGCATTTTATTTGAATTGCAAGAATTACAAACTGATGTTTTCAAGGTGCTTGTTGGATCCCGTTTTCGGAATCCAAATCACTGTTCAGAAAACGAAACAAAACTTAACTATACTCTTGCTCTGATACCATCTATGTTGGGACCCAATCTCGGAACCGGATCCCAACCGGAACATGAAAAACAGAAACGAAAATGAAGTAGCGGAAAGCGAACGAAGACGAAATCAAATTCGAAAGAACGGAACATGAGTCGGATCGGTAGTCATAAAGCGGAAAAGGATTTACAAAAATAGGGGAAAACGGAAATTGGAAAAGCGGAACTAAATCGAACGGAAACCTAAACCCGAAGGTGGGCCAAAATAAATGTGAAACACAAATCGGAAATCAAAAACCGAACGGAAACCAAACGAAATCGAAATCTTAAGGAGCCAATGAAAACGAAAGGCTCGGAAAGAACAAAGAAAGTGAAGGAAGTCCAAGTCCGACATCCGAAAACGTATACTTTAGAAAAACATTACGTGTTGGAAACCTTACAGACACACTCGGTCTAAACTAATCCAAATCGGTATGATTTTTTTTTTCATCCTTAGTCATCTTTATTCAATCTCATACAACGCACCTCAATTTCCCATTTGGAAATTTATCTTCAATAAAAAAAAATTATGTCTTCAAATCCTGACTTAACTCATAACTCATCAATTTAATCAAACTCTTATTATTCTATTCTTTTTACTAATAGACACTTAATACATATATCCATTCAAAAATTGGGCAGCACAACGGCTGTATTTTAAGAATCCCAAACTTGCAAATAGTTTCAAACACACTTCTAAGTTTATCAAACCAACCCACACAATCATCGGACCTCCTGTCCGGAATTTAAACATAATTCAAACTTATAAATAACCAAAGCACTTCAATAATTCTCAAACATCAGTATTATCGGACCTCCTGTCCGGATCCCAAATCACATTCAATCACCTCTATCCAAGTCACATTAATATCTCAATTCGATACACAAATTCATAATTCATACACATCATGAAATAAAAGCTTCCAAAATATTAATGGCATTTTCAAGCCATAATACATCACCGATATAAAAATCTGAATATACAAAAATTATACAATGTCAAAAAAACATCAAAAACTACAATCCCCATAATTCTTAAAATCGGATACCAAAACTCATAACTTACAACATAAGTCTAAAATCTTGCTTTTATATCAATCCCGCTTAAATGATAACATAAGCACAAACAGACGAAAATCTTGACTTCCTTTCATCCGAACTCCTGCTCGCTACCTGGAGATGGGAATGAAAAGGGGGTGAGCTTTACAGCCCGTGGATAACATGTTTATAACCGAACGATAAGCAAAAACATTTGCAAAACTCATTTTCAGTTTGTAAAATTCCACGGTAGGAAAAATCATCAAATGTTTATTTCTCAAAATTTTCTTAATTAATTTTTTTAAAACATTCATGAAAAATTCAAAAACATGAATGCACCACAAATATAAATGAAATCACATTTATTAACATAAACAAACCACTTAACACATTATAAATGGTTTGGGTCGATCTAAAACGGAACGTACTACACATTCCCGCATAGCGGTCTTGTGCAGTCGTGAACTTATGGGAGTCCGAAATCGGAGCTCCAATGCCACTAGCGGGCAGGCGGGCAAAGCCTATAAAACAAGATAAGTGCACTTGACTCAAACTTATGGGACCTAACCAAACCCACATAACATATTTCACACTTGAAAATCAACTGCCGGGAGGCCTCTTTCAAAAAAACTAACATCTTATAATCATGTAATAACAAACACATTTTCACTCAAAAATTCACAAAATTAATTCAATTCACATAACACA
>JANIHZ010000208.1:44038260-44052125 GCA_027478365.1 Erythroxylum rufum | reverse complement strand
TAATAATAATAATGTAATTAGTGGGAGCTAATGGATATTTTAATCTTTTTGTTAATTATTTCTTTGTCATTCTAAATTTATGTTTTCAAATAAAACATTGACATTTATTTATCATTCTATTTTATAGATGTGTTATGTTGATACTTGACTAAACTATGCCTTGAAATCTTATTAATAGCCCAAGTGTTGAACTTGAAGCACGTGACCTCAAGCTAGGCCTTTCTCTTATTTGGTCCGGAACGGCGAAATTGGGTTTTTGCTTGAACCACCGATAGCTTGTGTTCTGCTCAAACCAACCTCAGTTGCAGAAAATTACGGCTAAAAAGTACTTGCCGTCAAGAGCCTGTAGTTGTGTTGTTTAGTGAGGTGATTGTAAGCGCCATTAGATATGTTGCAGAGTAAGACTTTCAATAAAAAGACTAGAGGTGGCAAAGTTCAGAAGGTTCCTTTTTTTTTTTTCCCGGTCTCCGTCTCTTCGTTTCTCTGATAAAACTCCTTGCTCCTGATTGCTGTTTTTTTGTATCGTGTAGCTTGTGAGAGAAGTTTATCTCAGAGATGACATATACTGCGGAGCTTCGTTTTGCAAAGTATGTGATACAGCAGCTTCTCGCCTTACTGCTTCCACGTCCCCCATCCTCATCCTTGACACTAATGTGGTTCTCAATCAGGTTTTTTCTTGCAAAATTTTCTTTCTTTCTCATTCCGCTTTGCTCTCTTCTCGTCTCTCAATCGAAAGTTTGTTTCTTTTTTGGCTTATGCTACATGGGAATGGAATTACGTGTTGGTTTCAGATTGATTTGCTTGAGAATCCTGCTATTGATGAGGTGGTTGTATTGTCTATTGTACTACAAGAGGTTAAGAACAAGAATACCTCTGTTTACAATAGAATTAGAGCCTTATGCAGTAACCCTGGTAGGAAATTCTTCGTTTTCTCTAATGAATTCCACAGGTCAACTTTCTCTTCTTCCGACTCTTCCCTTGTTACTTCTTCTTTCATTTTTTTTTTTCAATTTTACCTTTCATGTGATTGTCGCTTGTTGTTAATTTATCATTTAAGGTTTCTTCTGTTCTGGTTTTCAGTTGTATATAGATGTCTTACATGGAGGCTAACTTGCAGGGATACATATGTCCAGAGCATGACTGGAGAAAGCCCAAATGATAGGAATGATAGAGGTTTTTCCCTTTGCACGTTCACCAATTTCCTATGCTCTTTGATACAACGCATTCTGTACTTGTGAATAATTTCCAACTTTGCCTGTTGGATATTGGATCCAGCAATTCGAGTGGCTTCCAAATGGTACCAGACTCATCTTGGGGATGCAGCTAGGATTTTACTCATAACTAACGACAGGGAAAATATGAGGAAGGCTTCTGAGGAGGGAGTATCTGCCGAGACAAGTACGTATAGTTTCTTTTTGTACTGCGAGCACATTCTGACGGGTCTAATATCTGAAACATTCTGCAAGGCTAATTAACTTCATCCGCATAATCATAAAGTTGAAAAAATGTTGGAGAGCTTGTTCTACAAAGCTCATTTCTGAATTATGATCTTCTTTCAGTTGAATCATACGTGAAATCACTTGGTCAACCAGCTTTGCTTGACCTACTTGTGCAGCCTACATCAGACGTGGTCATGGAGGATGTTGAAGATTTAAGGCCTTCAAAGAGAAAAGTTGTTTATCAAGAGGTATACATGTAGACTTGCATGTACAAATTATGCTTGTGTCACATGACAAGTATTGTATGATTAATAGAATACTCTTTCTTTTGATTTGGTCAGCATAAGCCCATGTCAGAGATCACCTCTGGCTTGACTAGGGGAATATACCATCAAGGAAAACTTCGTGTTAACCGTTACAATCCACTTGAAGCATATGTAGGAAGTGAGAGCATTGGTGATGAAATAGTAATATATGGGCGTGGAAACATGAATAGGGCTTTCGACGGTGATATAGTGGCAGTGGAACTTCTTCCCCAAGATCAGTGGCATGGTGATAGGTCTTTATCCTTAGCAGATGAAGGTATATGACTTTACATTTTTTGTTATACCTAGAAGGCATACGCATCTGATTCATCATGTATCTTTGCAAATGCTAATTTTTCAGGTGATTAGGTTGTCAAAGTGGATAAGTTACAAGTCATCTTGCCTTGAGGATAATGTGTTTACATGTTACATGTTCATGCTTGTGTTAGATGGTAATGATGTTGGAATCTTGTTTTTAAATTTCTAAAGAAGTTGCTTTTTTTTTTTCTCTTCTAGAGGATGAGGAAGAAGATGTTCATCTAGTTCCAAGTAGTGCAGATGATGCTCCCAGAACTACATATACTTTATCAAGTTCTGAAACTGAAGCAAATCCTGTTTCTGCTCGCCCATCTGGCCGTATTGTTGGTATCATAAAGCGGAATTGGCATTCGTGAGTTCCTCTTGACCATTTGTACATGCATATGTCAATATGGCTTCTGTTATAGCTTCTTTGAGCAAGCCTTGGAAGACTTAATGGTGGAAGTATATCTAGATGCTATTGCGGATGAGCAATATTGAAACCTTTCTGCATCATGATATAATTTCTTTGACCAAGTTTTGTAGCCATCTGGATTTGTTTTCTCTTGAGCCTTCTTTTATCTAATTTAGTTTTGGACTGATTTGGTTGAGGAATGTTGTCAAAATTGTCGCAAAAGGAGCATTTTTATTGGGATTTTGGGTTAAAGATCTGGTTTTCTAATGCTATGATCGCTTGCAGTTATTGCGGATCATTGGAGCCAATGCCGTTGCCTAGTGGAAGTGGTGGCCTAGTGCATGCCTTATTTGTCTCAAAAGATCGCAGAATTCCTAAGATCCGGATACAAACTCGACAGCTTGAGAATCTTCTTGACAAAAGAATAATTGTGACTGTTGATTCTTGGGATTGTCAGTCACGGTATCCTTCTGGACATTATGTACGAAGTATAGGAGAGATAGGTGATAGAGACACTGAAACTGAGGTTCGTAATAATCATTTCACTTGCATTTGTGGTTGGAGTGAAAATCTTTTGTTTTATTTTTGTGATGCTGAGGACAGTAGGATTTGACAACATAGTCCACACTATCAGATAAGTGGACAAACTGTTTTAATTAGGTTTTCTGAATGTTGCAGGTAGTCTTGATTGAGAATCATATAGATGCAAGACCATTTTCCACTCAAGTATTGGCATGCTTACCACCATTGCCGTGGTCAGTCTCTGCAGAAGATTTGGCCAATCCTGTTAGGACAGATTTACGGCATTTGCGTGTGTTTAGTGTTGATCCTCCAGGTTAGTTGCCCATATATCTTTTCTCTTCCATGTGCCCGGGATTTTATATTGCTTTATGATAATTTTGGTTGGTTTACTTGGATCTTAAATATGTTTTGTGGTTATTGTGATTGCAGGTTGTAAGGATATTGATGATGCATTGCACTGCACATTGCTTCCAAATGGAAACTTTGATGTTGGAGTTCGTATCCTTTAATAAGCCAGCTCTATTGTATTGTGAAGTTTTCAGTTGAAAATGTCCATTGATATTCCTAAGAAATTTGCCATTTGGAAGGTTCATGTGTATCTATGGATATTTTTATTTGTGTGCGCGTGCATGAATTACCTGTTTAACGATGACCTCAAGTATTTTGGTCCATTTAGATGGTATACTGTATGAACTGAATCTTCATATCTAGTTCCATATTTTGACGACTTTGTTCAAACTTTGCTCTTCTCAGCACAGCGTCAGTTTCTTTATGGTGCTCAAATCTTTAATGTTTTCCTTTATTGGCATCCAATTAGATATTGCTGATGTAACACATTTTGTTCACCCTGGCACACCACTTGATGATGAAGCTACACAAAGGGGCACTTCTGTCTACCTTGTTGAGCGGCGTATTGACATGCTTCCAAAACCTCTAACAGAAGGTGGTTATATGAGTTGACCATAATGTGCAACAGAAAAGCTTGATTGATGGAACTTAATGTGTTCTTTGTTTGATTAACTTGAAATTTGTTTTCAGATATATGTTCTTTACGAGCAGATGTGGAAAGGCTAGCTTTTTCGGTCATATGGGTTTGTACCTCCAACTCTTGACCATTACGAGATATCTTCAGCAGCAATTGCATTCCTTTCAAATTATATCTGGCACTTTTTTACACAGAAAATCTTGTAATCACGTGTCTTGGCATCACATGCAAGAAAATTTTTATTTAGAAGTCATGTAATTGGCATACCTCTGAAAATTTTACCTTGGTAATGGTTGATTTCACAGGAAATGAGCTCCGAAGCAGAGATTATTTCTACGAAATTCACAAAAAGTATTATCAAATCATGCGCTGCCTTATCCTATGTTGAAGCACAAGCTAGGATGGATGATAGGTACTTTTTATACATGTATTGCTTGATTAATTGAAATATATACAATGTTTAATCCTCACTGTTCTATGATTTGTGAGCAAAATAAGGGAAGCTATGCATTTTCTTGGGCAAAGAAATTAATCAGCCCCACTATTGCTTTGAGCCTTGAAGTGTCCTTGCTAGGTGACAACACAAGTTAAAAATCATTTAATCTAGGTTGAGTAGATTGTATGAGCAAATCACACCCATGTTGCACTTTGTGCATGCTGTCTTGATTCGGTGAATTTGTATCTTAGTTCCCCTGGAAAGTGCTTTTCACTGGAGTCAATTGATTCTAATTGATTTTATGCTATTGCAGTCGGTTAGTGGATCCATTGACCAAAGATTTGAGGAATATGAATGCTTTGGCAAAGGTATGTGCACTTTGGAGCTTGCGTCAATCATCTTCATTCTTTCTTGTAGTATTGTTATAAATTTACATTTCCTGTCCGTATTGTATTGAGAAGTTTCCTTCCACCCTCTAGATTATGAGACAAAGGCGAATTGAGAGAGGAGCACTAACTCTAGCTTCTGCTGAAGTAAAATTTCAGATTGATACCGAGACTCATGATCCTCTTGATATAGGTATTCTGTCTCAAAGCACTCCCAATGGTTTGACCTTTTTTCATTTCAGTTCTTATGCTTTGAAAACTATTACTTACCCCCTTATAGTATTGTTTAGCTTCCACACAATCACTTCCATCATATTTCGTTAGTTTTTCATCTAATTTTTTAACTCAAAACTGTATAATATTGAAATTCTTAAGTTTCAAACATTGTTTTTTTGAGACTATGAATGGACAGAAAACTAATGAAATATGATTGAGGGAGTTGCATGGTAGTAGAAAATAATGTAGGGAGGTAAATGATAATTTTTTAAATATAAGGAATAAAATGAAACAAGGTCAAACTAGGGGAGGGTCTCAAGTTTAATTAATTCTATTCTCTTTCTTCAATAAAAGCATAAAGGTTTGAAATTTAAGCTTCAACTATCAAAGTTAGTGAGAAGTGGCATCTTTTGATTGATCTAATGAATAGTAATTCTGTGTGCTCTCTAAATTTGAATGGATTGCTCTGATGGAATAAGATTGGGCTACTTTTCTGTGCTAATCTGCATTTGCTGTAAACTTTAGTTGGGATTAATGGATTATCCCTAGAACTTCTATGAATTGCTTCAAGTATGAACAATTTGCGGCAATATCTCTCTTCTTCATGATTCACTATAAAATTGACCGTTCACCTTACTTTCTTTTTTTTCTTTTTCTTGGCTGTAGATTTCTGTTTCTATACAATTTTCCCCTGATGTTCATTTATTTTTGTATAGGCATGTATCAGATTCGAGAAGCAAACCAAATGGTTGAGGAGTTTATGCTTGCTGCTAATGTTTCAGTAGCTGAACAAATTCTGAAACATTTTCCTGGATGTTCACTACTAAGGTGAAATGGATTGTCTTCTTGGGATATTTATTGATTATCTGATATTTCAGGATTCTCAAGCTTTTATGTCCTTACCATTAAGGATAAGAGTGGATTAAATGAGAGAACAATGGTTCAACCTGTTCATTTCCTCTGCATTGTGGTCCTCGTGTTATTGAGGCATCTTGTAGATGTCATTATTGATTGATATTAAGTAGAATATAAATGGATATGGTTCACTGTATGAATGCGACAGAGAGAACATTCAGTACTTCTATTACTTCCAAATCTTCTGAATTGTTATCGATCTTTTTCCTTATTTTGTCCCAAAAAGACATCTTCTGGTTTAAGTAATCGCTTTTAGTATATACATTGTTGGTACTCTTGGGTATTCTCAGGAGATTTTTCATGAATAGAATTCTTCAAATGCTTGTCAAATACAAGCTTGAGATGCTCTAGGGGGATGAAAACATTGATTAATTTATTTCCTGTGTAGACGACATCCCACCCCAACTAAAGACATGCTTGAGCCATTGCTACGGACAGCTGTTGCTGTTGGTCTGAGCTTGGATGTCTCTTCCTCCAAAGCACTAGCTGATTCACTAGACCGTGCTGTGGTGAGGTTCTTAACAACATGCGTGCTCCTTGTTGTCAAGGCAACTCACAAATTTGGTGGTCCATTTCTCTGTCATTTGTATTCAAAGCTATTTATGCTATAGTGGGCTTTATGTTTATGGCATGTCCAATTACAGAGTGCTTTGTCTAGTTTGAAAGGACATTTTGTAGTAGACTTTTTGACTTAAATTACCTGTTGGTTTTCATCTGTGCAAAATTTAAGGAATCTGAGATTTCTTTATGGAAAAAGCTTTTATCTTTTTTATAGCTCTTGAGCTACATGGAATTTGCTACTGCAATCTTGTATACATATGTTTTCCAGGGTGATGATCCATATTTCAACAAACTGATCCGCATAATGGCAACCAGATGTATGACGCAGGTAATTTTGTTAGTAATTGAGATCTAAAACTACTAACTGTCTATTATAATTCTGATATATACTGATTGACTTGGATTGCAATCAGGCTGTTTATTTCTGTAGTGGGGATCTGAGCCCTCCAGAATTTCATCATTACGGGCTTGCAGCACCTCTTTACACACATTTCACATCGCCTATCAGGAGATATGCTGGTTAGTGAACATTTTAATCATGTTGATTCCCAAACATTTCATTTGGATATTTGCAGCTGAGGTTGGAGTTTTTTTTCTTCACTTTCAGATGTTGTTGTACACAGGCTGCTTGCTGCATCTTTAGGCATGTATAAACTTCCACCCATATTCAGTGACAAACCCCGACTGACTAGTATTGCTGACAGTAAGTGTTGTACTTCGTGTTCAACTTTGTTTTTACAATTATGGAAATACTGGAACTATTGTCAGTTTCTGTGGATAAAGCACCTGATTACTATTCTTGGTATACGCATCTTTCGTAGATTGTTGTTTTGAATTTCCTTCATTGAGGAAATGTTTCTTAAATCTAACTTTTGTTTTTCTATTTGTGTGTGCGCCATCAAACACTAGTTGAATGCTGTACTTCATTTTATCTGCCTATGTTCAATGTCAGAGATATTGCTTACTATGTACAGATTTAAATGACCGGCATAGAAATGCACAGATGGCAAGCCGAGGTTCAGTAGAGCTCCATACGCTTATATTCTTCAGAAAACGGTAACTGTTAATATCTATGGTTTTCTGTCTCCATCTCTCTCTCCTGTGTGCATATGCATGCTCACTCAAACTTATTAGCAGACTGATATCATTCCTTTCATTTTTCCTTATCCCGTCTCTGTTTTGTTGCAGTCCTACAGACACGGAGGCCAGGATAGTGAAAATCAGATCAAATGGTTTTATTGTATTTGTTCCCAAGTGTGTACCTTTTCTTTTTTATTTTCTTCTTTACAGTTTACATCTCTGCTGTTTAGCTTACATGTATTTTATAAGGATTGTTGTCTAGAAGAATGAATCACGGTATGATTTGGTGCAGGTATGGTATTGAGGGGTCAGTATACTTGACGACAAGGAGTGAGAAAGGAAGTGGTGAATGGTTTGTAGATGAGCAGCAGCAGAAGATAAAGAAGATGGATGGTACGGTTTCATACGGTGTACTGCAGAAAGTGAATGTTCATCTGGAAGTTGTAGAGCCGCAGCCTAACAGGCCTAAACTCCAACTTACCCTTCTTTAAACTCTTCTGTATTGCCTTCAAAAGACATTTAAAATGTAAAGTTAGAGTGAGGTATTACTATGATTTTCTTGTAAAATAGAGGCTTAGCTGAATTATTTAGTGTCATTTTATACAAATTCCCTGTGTGTTGCCCTTTATTTGATAGACCATTTCGGTAAGATGGATGAGTTTATGGCATAGGCGTGACTGTTGTGTTGACGCATTTGGCTTTTCTTTCCTTGCAAGATCTTTTTTTAATGATAATAATAATAATCTTAAGATATTGGTTTAACTAAGCAAATTACATTTCCTTGGCATTAAAGTTTTAGTTATTTAAAAGAAATAGAGAAAAATTAGAGAAATAGATTTACAAAGTTTCACTTCCTAACAATTGAAAAATCAATGCATGTGGCCTTTGCTTTTCATGGCAATCCAATATATATAATCGAGTAATCCTAAATTGCTAATGCAATCCTGATTTGGTAAAAATCAATTCGAAATCGAAAATAAACCAAGAAAAAAATTGATATATACTAATTAACAATCGTTTATCCCGGTCAGGACAGAATCGACAAGTAGACAGTGGACCATAATGTGAGTGCCAGGGCAGCAGCTAGGTATGCCCATAAGAGGAGAACTGAACATTCTTCTTGCCCCACATCAAACAGCTGCGCCATCGTAGCTGCATTAACAATTCAGGAAGCTTTAAAATCGTTGCTCTTGCTTAACCACTCTAATTATACATCTGATGAGGAACAGTATGTGTGTGAAAGTTACAAGGCTAAATACAAGTAAGGACAGAAGGCTTACCGATATTCATTGCAGGTGGAACAGTGTACTGAACCATGAGCACAAAGTGGAACAGAGGGTCTGCTGGAAGGAAGCCAAGGCTGCTAGCCACTTTAACAACCCAAATACCAACTGCTGGGAGTATGAAGAAACGAACACACACCACTCCTATGATGACCATTGGTTTGATTCTTGATGACCGTAGACCTTGAATCAGGTTTCCTCCCAGTATAAGCGTGATACAAGGAATAGTTCCATCCCTACAACCCGAGAATTATTATGGACATCTTCTTGAAGACTAAAGCCTTTTAGATGCTATGATGCATACATACCCGACTAATTTGACGGAGTCCTGGATCACCCGCAATGGGGCCTTTTCTCCAATTATCAAGTTCTTCAGAAATGTAACAGCTCCAAAGGCAAGTCCTACAATCTGAGATAAAAGTCAAAACGAGTTTTAAGTTGATGGGGACTCTTTTTCCCAGTTCAAGTTTCAACTCCTGAAACAACTTACCGCACCAAGCGTTGGGGGCGCTAATAGCTCCTCCAAAATCTGATGACAAAATCCAAAAACTTTACTCCATAATGAGGCCTGCCCATTTTCATGCGACGCACTCTGAAGAAAAAAAAAGAAAAGAAAAAGGTCTAACAGTTACTTGTCGTCTCTATATGCATACTTGCATATGATGACCAACATGCAAGGACTTTGTAGGAGGACACTTACTATTTGGCTTTCCGACATAACTACAGAAGCATGTTCCTTATCGTTCCCTTTCAGAAGGTGAGTTTCTTGGGAAGCTTCCAAATCTGTGTTGGCTTCTTTTGAAAAACCGTCAGCTGCTTCAAGAGCTTTGAATTTCGTTGCAGAACTTCGAACAAGCTGGTAAGTATAGGTCCAGATGAAAAAGCCACCAAGCTGAACCAAATATAATATAATATGAGATATATAGGTACAAATTTGTTCAATGCGAGTAGAAAAGAGGTAACAATTGCCTTACCGCCATAGAAAAAGATGCATATGAGAGTCCAATAGAGCGGCAGGTGCTTGGTTTACCAAATGGACTTGCGTCCTCGTCGCAGATTGCAGGGATGATTATTAGCACAAGATTTCCCAAGTTACCTGTTTCGATGAGCATGACAATTAACAAGACATAATTGTTGAGACCCAATCATTACGTGACAGAATTCAATTTACCTGATGAACATGAAGCAATCACAAGTCCTTCTATATGGGGCTTGGGTCTTAGTATTTTGACCAGTATCCACCCCAGAATCCCTCCGATCAAGAAGGTGAGGCCTATGTTAATGGGCATGAACCACCTGAACAGATTGTCAAGAAATGTCAGTTTTGCTGTTTAAAGTGACTATGGGAACGTGAAAAGTCTCAAACTTTACATCACTCCTTTTGTTTTGCTATCTAGTAACTCGTGAAAATATCGTATTTGCATGTCAGATGTAAGCTTATCTCTTATTCCTCCTTTTCACTGAACACACTCGAGATGTCTCAGCGTTAACATGTTCATGGAACTTAAATTATTTGTATAGAGTTAGCCTACCAGGATATAATGTCTTGGAATGTGACGGTCTCCGCCAGACTGGCAAACATGAGCGAGGGTGTAAACACCATGAACACAATCTGCAATTCGATAATTAAAATGGACAGGTTTCTACGTGGACGGAAAAAACAAAAACAGGGACAGCTGGAAACGGAGAGTGTACCTTATTGAGGGACCGTCGGGTATCAGCAGAAAGAAGATTGCAATAGTCAGTAGCCATGAAAGCTCCCAAGCCGCTTATTAACAAGACTTGTAGAATTGGCATAGAGGCAACCTCAAACAGTGACAAGAAACCCATCTTCTCCTATATGTAAGGCTTGGTAATAAGATGGACAACAGGAAGGAAGCGAGGAGCAGAAACTAGGAATAAGTAGTCCCAATCGATATGCTTCTCTCCAATGTTTAGTGGCTAGTACTTCTAATAACGCTGTGCTCGCTCCAACACCAACCTCTTATAGATGACAGAAAGCAGAAATGCTGAAATGATCCTTCAAGAAAAGGAAAGCCCTGAGAAGGAGCACACAAAGATATGGACAAACAAAACAAGAAGCAGTTTGAACAACAACAGATGACGCAAATAAACGAGGGATTAATGCTGGTAAGAGTTGATGTCTGGACAGATCATGGTGGCACGAGAGACATATGCACGTAAATATTGGCTACTCAACTGGGGTAGGAAGCAACCTAGGAAGGGTGTTGTTAATGTAAATTTCCACTTTAATTCCAGTGTCTTTGGAATGTATATGCTGCCCAGTAATCAGCTGAAGACTCATAAATTACCAAATTTGGCCTACTTTTAAACTGTTAAAATATTTTTTAAAAATATTGGAACTTTTCTTAATTCAAATGAATCTGTTTAAAACGGAAAAAAAACACTGAAACTTTATTAAACGGACAAAGAGAAGCCAAAATTGACTCCTAAAGCACGTCAAGTTGAAAAAGAATACATAAAATTGCCATAACATGCAGATGAGGGAAGAAGATTCCACTTGCTCAATTTTGAAGTCACGGATGATATCAGCTGCATTCAATAAGGGGCCAATCATTTTTTCTGTATTTACCCAAGCCGTTGTCGGCTCAACATGAAGACAGTATAACAGCTCAGAGCAACTTTCTCTGCTTCAATTATGAAAATGAGGACAAATTTGTTAATTAAACCAAAACAAGGCTTGCTAGTTGTTTACTTTATTATCTAATTTGACATCACTAAGGTTTGAAGTTGCTTGTCCTCTGATTAATGATACATAATGCAAGCTGAAAGGTCAAGTACTCACATCTTTTTTTGATTCATTTATATTCTCTATCTTTTTTCGTTATTTCGTTCATGTTAAGATATTAGGAAAAGGCCATTCCATTACTACTTTTCCTTGAATGGGTTGGTTAAGAAGCAGACAAGAAGGAGACAAACAGAAACGAAAGTCCTGATCTTCTCCTAAACAAAACTCCTTTTCGCAAAATTGAAAAAAAGAACAACTCAAAAGACATTTCATGTTAGTACTATAATCCTCATTGTTTGGACATGAAATCTCCAGTTTCTTTGAAAGCATTGTTCACAAAAAAGATATATGTCATGTCATATTAATCAATGGCAAATTAAAATTGAAAGTTGGTATTGTGCATGAAAGAAATGACGAAGAATGTTGATGTAGAGGTAGAGAGAAGTGACATAGCGATTAGAAACAAAACCTGGTAAAACTAAGACTATCCCAAACCGTCAGGCAACGCGACTCAGATGGAGATTCAATGATGTTGTGCGCTTTCAACATATGACATTATAATCTTCCTATTTTCTTGGAGTTTCTTCAATTGAATTGCCTTCTTAATCATCATATATGCACATAGCTACCTTATCTATGTTGTGTAAGAGGTGACATGTCAATGTTATCTCCTGTCCTAAACAGCCTGGGTTCTATTGTTAGGGTAAACCATCAATACCATCTGATAAAATTTGAAAGATAAAATTGAGAATTAATGGAAAATTTGCATTTGTCATGTAAAAATTTTATTTATTTTTATTAAAAACTTTAAAATATTCTTTCATTAAACTTCAACCAAGTTAATTGATTATTATAATAATTTAATAGAATTTTTAATAAGAAATATTTTTAAAATGAATAAATTGCAAAGAATTTCCTTTTTTTAAACCCGAGAAATAAATGAAAGATGAAAAAAAAAATTTGATCAGAAAGATAAATACACAAAACTTTAAGTTACTAGTCGGAGAAAGAAACCCCAGAAATATCTTATAGACAAATAACTTTCAGGCAGGTTTTAAAATAGGTGGATGTCAAGTTCAAGAGAGCTGATCGTAGTTCGCTAGACAATCGATATCTCTATCAGCCTTTCAGTACACGTACTTAACTTTCACGATCCACTCTCTTACTATTCAGTTATGAATTAATACTGAGGAAGTATTTTCGTTTAAAAGTAAACAAGATAAGAAGATACACGCAGGGCTGTTCAATTCAAGCAGCGCTTGTGATCGTGACGAAATTGGCCTCTACTACTTGTGAATAAACTAGGAAATGAGTTGTAGCAATCTCAAGAATTTGTCTCTGTCAAAGCTTCCTTCGCATTAATTATTGTACAAGCAAACAAAGTGATGATTATGAAACAAACACAATGCTGTGGAGTTGCACCAATGGCCCCACCAAAGCATAAACCTCCAAGCAATCATGACATGGTTCATGAATCTTTTACATTTATCACAGTCTCTCTAATCTCAAGTCCATTAAGGGGGGCTACAAAGTTTCTAACATAATTGAAATCAATATGCAAGTTTCTTCATCAATCAGAATTAAAAAAAAACGTTGTTGTATCCGAACTTAATTTTTATTACAAGTTGCGAGGACCAACTTGTATAAATATCCAAGCTTGCACTGAAAACTGAAAAGGCATAAATTTAAAATTCTTCCCTACGTCAATATGACGGGGATGAAAAAGCAATGTCCATTACTGCTCACTTTTAAATAAATATCCATTTCGTCAAAAGTCAAATCTAAGAAGACTGTTCTCGTAATAAACTAAAAAGTCCTTGCCGCTTCCTAGTAGCCAAATGACGATTGAGTAAGATGTTGAGAAACGTTTAAGTTTTTCAAAGTGTTAACAATGAACACTTTTTTCATATTGTAAAATTTATCAACTACATAGCACTTAATATCATGTCATTATGCAACTCCTCTTAGTCCGTTTCAATGACCATTTTAAACAACCAATGTAACTTCGAGGATTTAAAAGATGTGCCTGGACTAGATTAGGGCAAGTTGATTAAGAAGTTAACTATTAATAACATATCTCTAACCAGAACTTAAGATAAACGTACTAAGGGGGTGCTTGGTTAAGGGGTATGAGAATTAATTAATGGGAATGGAATGAATGGTAATATTTGGTTAGTTATTATGATTGATTGAATAGTTTTTTCATACCCAAGTTTTAGTTAATGGTCCACACCCTCCAAGTATGGGAGGAATAGGATTGATTCCTCCCAACACTA
>JANIHZ010000208.1:44019662-44038160 GCA_027478365.1 Erythroxylum rufum | reverse complement strand
AATGGTAATCATTCCTTCATCTTAACCAACCATTATAATTATAATGATTATATCCATTCTCATTCCGCACTATATTTATTTCTATTCCCATTCCCATTACCCTCTATGAACCAAGCGCCTCCTAAAAGTTTCACTTTTCAAATATACATGAGATGAGATAGAGGGGTAAAGAAAAGAGCAATAAATAAATTAGATAGAATCTTTACATTGCATGCCAAAATCAAAAGGCTTCAGAATTAGGAACAACAGATTTAAGTGCTTCACAGGGTTCCTTCTCCACTAAACCCCATGGTGAAAATAACACAATTTGCAGCCCTTTTCCTTAGATAACCACTTGATGGTTTCTTTAACACTTCCTCTTCAGTATCCTCTTTGCTCAACACTTCCCCATCAGAATTTAAGGCCACGAAATCAGATATCATCAATAAGAACTCCACTGTAGCAGAATATGCCAAAACCTCCACTACAATAGTTATTTATCCTTTCTGTATAGATTGACCTAATATTACCACAAATGTACAATTGCCAGATTGTCATAAAAAATGATACACATAGAAGGGAGATTCTCTTAACTGGAAACAACAATCCGTAATTGGATTACTTAAATATTAAAAAGGAACTTCAGAAAACCTTGAATTTGATACGTGAATACATTTGAGAATTTTTATGAAGCACAAGCCATTGATGCCGCACCCAACTCTTCATCAGAATCGATAGAATTTTCATAGTCATAATACGCATTTACCTGCAATAAAGAGGGATGCGTTTAAGAAGTAAACATGACAGATTTCATTTACTTGATACACCATCCGTAAGTAATTGATCATTAATTGAAAACTTTTGATAAATACTGACTCAAATAAACCAACATTTAGTCTTGAATCTGTTAACAAAATTTAAGGCATACCTTTGGTCTTGGAACTGCTTCAAAAGTATGGAACTCTGGCTCATCAAAATTAGGGGATCTTAGCATAATATAAGCTCCTTTGTTTCTGAACCTCTCATCTGTTGCCTAAGCAGCACAAAAAATTAGTTAGCACCAATAATTCTATAGACATATCCTCACTTGAAACTATTTATCACAATGTGCCGATCTCATCTAGCTTTTTCTGAATATTGACCAATTAATTCAATTTGGAGCCAGAATTCGCAAACCAAACATGTGTTTGGATTTCGAAAACAAGATTAAGATGAAATGGTAAATAGGGAAAACAAACCTGAAATTGGGGATAGTCTGGAGCACTAAAAATTGTGATCAATTTTCCAGACTCAACTACATGATCTATCGTGTACCCTTCATCCATTCCCGTAAGATCAGGCCTTTTTTCCCTTGCATCCGGGCCTTCATGAGATCTAATGATTAGCTAAGATAATCCAAGAATGAGATCAATATCAGTATATAAAACAAATTGCATAATCATCGTTTAACATCAACCAAAGCAATATTTGAAAAACAAGACAATAATACTAAATAAATGTCTTCCATTTCACCTTTCAAGGAACTTTATGAAGAAGGTAGTACAGTGGCATTTTGAGATAATTATTTTTTCTCATATTTGTGTCATGATTATAAGTTCTCTAGCATTAGAAGCTTAACAAATTGCCTATAATTTCCAGCCCAAATATCATCATTGCATAGACTATGCAACATCAACATTACAATAGCATAAACACTGCATTTGACACTACCTTCAGTTGATTTTTGTTCAAAAATTCTTCAGTACAATCAGGTCCCCACAGTAAACCAATGCCTCTCTGTTCATTTGGTGCAAGTCCACATTGCTTAGAAGGATCCGACCACAATACATCACCAGGAATCAAGTTCGATCCTTCCCATGGAGGGTCAAGAACTGATCTTCGTGCTTTCAACAGTTCTTCCATAGAACCAAGAGATAATGGAGTAGCTGCAAGATTGGATTTTCTTCTTCGATTCTTCTTTCCTTTCAACCCTTTTACTTGAGGTATGCTACGGAAAAGTCCTCCGTGAGCCGTGTAAACACATCCAGCAACAATGGAGACCAAAGGTAACCCTTCAAAGCATCCCAAACACTTCCGATAAACATGCTTACCTTTGTCACCATACTTTACCATGACTTCCCCCTCAAAACCATAGACAGAAGTGCAGTACTTGGATTCATGATTCCCCCGTAATAGATATACCCTCTCAGGTAGGAGCACCTGAGCAACATTTTTATCATCTTATTTATTGACTAGAAAATGAATACCCATGAAAACAGTCATTTGCAATAGACATAATTATATTAAAGAAAACTAAAGTAAACAGCATTACATTCCAACAAATTCAAATACATCCTAATTAGATCAATGGCCTGGACTTGTTACAATCCTAAAAAGAAAACATAAGTCCTTATTGAAAGGTCATTCAAATTAAGCCACAACATTGAAGAGTCAATTGGATGAGATAATAGAAATTAATATGGGGGTATTGAGTCAAAATACGGTGTCACTCTTACTAAATTGTTCTAGTTCTATTTGTTATTTATTAAGTCATAAGAGTTGATTACCTTCCAAGCCAGCAAGAGGAAGAAGGTCTCAAGCCCCCAAGCACCTCGATCAACATAGTCACCATTAAAGACAAAGAAGCGATCTTGCGAAGGTAAACCGGCATCTTGCAAAAGGAAAATCAGATCGTGAAATTGGCCATGGAGGTCTCCAACAACAACAACTGTAGAATCTGAAGGGCAGTTTTCAATTCTAACAATATTTTGTTCTTTGTGAAAGAGTTTAGAAGCAGCGAGGACGAGAGAGTCGAAGACATGAACAGGTAAGACAGAGGAGAAGTTAGAAGCAGGAACATGTCTTGAAGACCAGTCAAAAGCACACGTTAGATTGTGGATCCAATCGAAGCTGAGCATGCCATCAGGAGGCCATGAGATAGGAATTTCTACAGGAGCAACCCCTCCTGATGTTGATGTTGCTAAAGAGAAAAAGAAGAGGAAGCATCAAAGCATGCATAAACCACAAAAATGGTATGCCAAATACATTTTAGTAACAGTAACTACACTTTGTCCTTCCAGATTAAAAATACAACAAATTCCAGAATAAATTTTGTTCTGCTTGAATACTAATAGAAGGATTAGGATACATACTTTGAAGGTTGGCTTGCATGGAGCCAACTGAGGCCTCAATATAGCCATCTGGATTGCCTCCATTATCCATATTCACTGGTAATTGTTTTAGTACAATTGAATCCCCCTACATTACATATACCAATCATCAACGAATAACCCAAACTCCAATACATATAAAATGAAAGTTAAGCTAGTACAGCAGCAAGCAAGACATGAGAAGCACCATAGAAAAATTACAAGAGCAAGTTGAAAGAAGGGCTGTAGATGACCATTTCCATATGATTTCTATGAGTTTCAAGGACAAACAACTGCAAAAGATTAATCACCATCTCCACAAAATTAGTAAACGTCCAAATGCATGTTTCAATTATGTCAGGTAGGAGGAACAATAAGCAGTTAAGCACAAATTCCTGTTATAACTCTAAGACGCTAGAAGTTTCTAAATAACAGCAGTTTCCTTCTTTGAAAATGGAGCATTTATGCAGGTTAAACTTGGTCAGAAAGTTTTGACAGCATAATTTGCAGCAATGAGTCCCAGGTCTGTGAATTTGTTTCTAAGAACTTGTTTCACACGATTCTGAATTGAAGACACGTCATGAATAAGAAAGATCACAAGCTCAAAATGTCACTAGTCAATATTTTTCCTCGATGAAATTTTACTAAAGTTTCTTTTGCATTGAACTTGATATTGTAAACAAAGTGTCGAATATGTTTGGCGCCTTGTCATTTCCATTCTTTCAATTTCACTCCAAAACATAGCAAATTCTCTCCAATATACAATCCCTCAAAAATAGAATTCCCCCAAACTTTGGCTCCTAACGGTGTGCTTTATCAGATTTATTTCCAGCATTAACATGATATGCACTGAATTACTTCGCACCTGCCTGCTTACGTATATTAACAGAGGCAGCAGGTAATACTTGAACTAGATTTAATCAGTTGCAAATAATTCCATTTCATTACAATCAAAGTATTAACGAAAGAAGTGGCAGCATGTAAAGATCACTACTTTTATAAACTTCAGATTGAAAAAAGCTAAGTGGAGTCCAAAATCTAAAGCAATAAATAGTAAAGAAAAACAAAAAAATTCTGAAGAGAATTGAGTTGACCTCAAATCGAATCAAGAGCTTCTTGGCTGGCAGAGCTTGGTTTGATCGGCTGACTGGGTGGGTGGTGGCAACTGGCAAGGGTCTACGTGAGTTGGATGGGCATCTAATCTAACCAAAGCTCAAACCCGAAAGCCGTACTCAACGAGAAAGAAGAAGAAGAAGACGAGTAACCCGAATCTGCTATTGGGCCAGGTCGCAAACCCAATTCGAAGTCTGAAAGTGGAGGCTGGTCTGGGCTAATTTATATCATATATGTTTAGGTTCAATAACTGTACACTAATTTATATTATTTTAGTTTAAAAATAGATGTTATATAAAAAGTACTTCATATAATGCAACTTTTTAGTCTGATTGATACAACTTCCAATTACTTAAATGTAAATTTTCAATGATAAGAAGTGACTGAAAATTTGTACTTAAATATCTAAAAATTGCATTTATGTAATATATTTTTTACATAAAATTCACAAGTTATAATTAACAAGGTCAACCCCTTTAAAAATTAGAATTAGTTTCCCTTATAAATATTACATAGAAAGGAATTATGTTTGGATATGAGCAGTAAAAAGAGAAGATGTTAGCAATATAGCACTAGTGTAGAATAACATTGAATGACAATTTACTCAATAATGATCACTTAGTCTTATGTTAATGTAAATTGGAGAGACATTATTAAATCCCAGCACATCAAATATTTACCCCTAACTATTCAAATAACAAATATATCCAATCTCTGTGAGTATTCATTTCTCCAAAAGATTGCAAAAGCTAGCTAACATGTTTACCCACTCATAATATGCAACAACAAATAAATTAAAAAACAAATAATAAAGTAAAAGAAAATAAAGACGCACCATTAGGCATAACTTTTATTAGACTGATAAATTTTGGAACATCAGCTAATTAATCAAACTATTTAACATGCTAAGTTTCTGATTAGCAATGCCTACATGCTTTTCATTGATTTAACAACTTAAATGTTGAAGATTATTATACTAAGCTCCTGTGTAGTTTGATTGAGATATTGGTTGTAGTTTAGTAACCAAATAATTTAAAGGAAATCTTTATCTTATATGTATTCATATGTATATGATAAAGTTTATGAGATAAATATACATTGCAAATAAAATTATGATGAGATCATAATTATGACATTCATATTGCATTCAAATATTATCCCTAAATTATTCTTGTTCATTGTTCTATAGAGAATGGACACTAATAGAGCATAAAAAGACTAGCACACGTTATGTTTTTTTCTTATTAAGGACGTAGTAGATCTCATAGACTAAATGTCACGTTCCGCATATTTTGGAGCCCACAAGGTGAGGTTCGATCTAAAGAAGTTTTCTAGATCATGTTGGAATCTTATAGAATACTCTAAAAGCTTCTAGAACATGGTAGAAACTTATGGAAGACCCTGGAAGCTTCTGGAACATAGTAGAAGACTATGAAAGCTTGTGGAAGCTTATGGAATATTGTGGAACATTATGGAAGTTTATAGAAGCTTGTAGATATGTACATAATGTATATGAAGTATGTAGAGTAGTGTAGAGAATTCTAGAAGGTCAATGTAGACCATTACATCAAGTAGATCTTAACCATCCATTCTAGGAAGAAGCAAGTATAAATACTCATTTGCATCATAGAAGATCATAAAGAGCATTGCAAACATTCTAACTTTCTTGAGAAAGTTCTTTAATATAAGTGTTCTTATATTCTCCCACATTCCTTCTTCTTTTTAGCAAAGTGTTTCGTGTAGAAGGTTAGCTTGAGAATGAGGGCGTACTCAAGTGCAGAATGAGCATTGGTGAAAGTCCAAGCATGTTACAAATGATATTAGAGTAACATTAGAGATCCTTTGGGTGTCATCGAGATGGCTAGTTCATGTGAAGTGACTACCCATGAAGGAAGGGAGGTCAAGATGGTTGCTCCTACCAACAAGGGAAAGAGAGAAAGGTCTACTATAAGGGAAGTCATGGCTGAAGTGATGGCTAGGCTCTCAAAGTTGAAGATCAATATAAGAGAAGATCGAGAGAGGATTGATGATTGGGACTAAAGAGTATAGGAGCTAGCGAAGGACCAATCTCTACTTCGAGAAGAGATGAATGGGACTGTCAATATCGTTGCCTCGAATGATTCAGAAAAGGTGAGTTCCTTGGAATCTTCTCTTATTGCTAAAATTATTATGCTTGAGGAAGCACTTGCTAGTTTGTTTGCTGAGTTAAAGGAGGTAAAGGGAGATTGGATTTTGTGTAAGATGGTGGTGACACAAGGAGTTTGTGGCACCTGTTGCTACCACAGCTTCTGCCAAAGTTAAGGTCCTAGAGTCTAAGGCTTTTGGAGGAGCAAGGGATGCAAAGGTCATCATCAACTTATTTTGGAGTATGGACCAATACTTTAAGGTACTTGGCATTATGGATCATGCTAAGATGATAGATAGTGCTTCCCTCTACCTTGTAGACACAACTATGTTGTGGTAGAGGAGAAGATACAATGACGTTCAGAAGGGAAGCTGCACCATGAACACATAGGGTGACTTCAAGAAGGAGTTAAAGAAACAATTATACTTGGAGAATGTAGAGAAGGAAGCCCAAGCCAAGTTGAGAAGGCTTACACACTCGAAGAGCATTCGAGAATATGTCAGGAGCTTCAAGAGGTGTTGTCAAAAATTCCCGATTATCCAGACAAGGAAGCCTTCTTTGCTATTTACGACGGCTTACAACCATGGGCCAAAATGGAATTGGAGAGGAGAGGTGTGCAAAACCTTGTTAATGCCATCATAGTAGGTGAATCCCTTTATGAAGTAAGAAGGGATGTCCACTATTATGAGTCCCAAAGGAGTGACAATGGCAAGGGTGGAGGAGAGAAGAAGCAAGGCAAAGATAGAGCTTCAAAGAGTGGCAAGCCAAAAGAGGGTTCAAGCAAAGGCTACAAAGAAGACAAGAGTGGAGAATGACCCTCATTGAAGTGCTACCTTTACGATGTACCTCATCGAATTAGAGATTGTTCGATGAAGAGCAAACTTGCTGTATTCGAGGAAAAAACCTTAAAATTGACTGAAAGAAGGTGCGGGTCCATAAAAGTCCTTCATGCCATCAACTCCAAAGTGAAGATGCTAAAAATCAAGAAGAAAGGCAATTGTTTGTAGACATGAAGATTGGTGGACAAGGTACAAGGGCCTAGTTAGATACTGGTGCTACGAACAACTTTATAAAAGAAGAAGAAGCCAAGCGGCTGGGCATCAAGTATACACCAACTGATGGGTATATTAAGGCAGTAAACTTAGAGGCAAAAAGCATGTGTAGCCTAGCAAAGAATGTGGAAATCTGTATAGGTGGGTGGCATGGTTTCGTAGATTTTTCTATTGTTCCTATAGATGATTTGCAAATGGTGTTGGGTATGGAATTCATAGACAAAGTGAAAGTTATTCCTATTCCATTTGCAAATACCATGTGTATCATGGAGAAGGGTAATACAAGTATAGTACCTTTGTCTCGACAGGTACTAATGAAGATAAAGACTATTTCAATCATACAATTTACCAAAGGAGTGAAGAAGGCAAAACCAACGTTCTTAGTGGTGCTCAAGGAGGAAAATGACACTACTTTTGGAGAATTGCCTAAGGAGATTGCTTGTGTCATTGAGGAGTACAAGGATGTCGTGCCACCCGAGTTACCAAAGAAGTTACCACCAAGAAGAGAGGTGGATCACAAGGTTAAGTTGGTAACTGTATCACATCCTAGTTTTCCTTTGTGTGATTAAATGAAGGAAGGATTGCAACATGACCACCAAGCCAATGAGGTGTTGAAGCAAGTTGAGGAGGAAAATACACAAGTTTTGGCTTAAGGATGGGTTGCTTATCATCAAAGGAAGTCGGATTTATATGTGTAAGACAGATGGATTGAGGAAGGAATGTCATAACTCTTTATGGGTTGATAAGAGGAGGCATAACTTGGAGTTTAATCAAGGAGATTTGGTGATGGTCAATCTCATTTCTCAAAGACGTGCCTGAGGAGGTGTTCATAAGTGCTTGATTTCGAGGTACGAAGGATCTTTCCCCATGGAGAAAAGGGTAGCCAAGTTGACGTACCGAGTCAAGATGCCCTCACACTTAGAGATTCATCCCATATTTCATGTAAGTTTTCTAAAACCTTATCATACTGATAAGGAAGATTTAAGTAGGGGTGAATTAAGGCGTGCGCCCACTGCTGTGATGACAACACATGAACACGAGGTGGAAGAGATCTTGGCACATAGGATTATACCAAAGAGAAGCTCACATCCAGCATATGACGAGTACTTAATTAAACATAAGGGATAACTGGAGAGTTAAGCTAGTTGGGAGCATGAGCTTTCTCTTTGGCAATACAAGGACAAGATTCGGGAATTTCATCGGGACACAACGAGGACGTCGCCAGATAGGTGGGGAATAATGTCACATTCCACATGTTTTGAAGCCCACAAGGTTCGGTTCGGTCCAAAGAAGTCTTCTAGATAATGTTGGAATCTTATGGAAGACTCTAGAAGCTTCTGGAACATGGTAGAAGCTTATAGAAGACTCTGGAAGAATTTGGAATATGGTAGAAGCTTATAGAAGATCCTTGAAGCTTCTGGAACATGGTAGAAGACTATGAAAGCTTGTGGAAGCTTATGGAACATCGTGGAACATTATAAAAGTTTATAAAAGCTTATAGATATGTACATAATGTATAAGAATTATGTAAAGTAGTGTAGATAATTCTAGAAGGTCAATGTAGACCATTAGATCAAGTAGATCTTAACCATCCATTCTAGGAAGAAGCAAGTATAATACCTCTTGGGAGTTGCCTCATTTGCATCACAGAAGATCATAAAGAGCATTGTAGCTTTCTTGAGAAAGTTTTTTAATAGAAGTGTTTTTACATTCTCCTACATTTCTTCTGTTTAGCAAAGTGTTTTATGTAGAAGGCTGACATGGGAACGAGAGCGTACTCAAGTGTTGAACGAGCATTGGTGAAAGTCTAAGCCCTTTACATAAAGTATGGAGATACTTCAAACATATGGGTGCCTATTAGAAAGCAAGTTTATTGAACTAACTCCATATGAGAAATCCATTTTGAGCATTACTTGTACGTCTATGAAAATTTTCATTGTGATGATTATATAAGTGATCATTTGACTTAAGATTTCTAAAGTTATCTTGTAAAGGAATTGTTATGTTTTGATACTATTTTTGATCTAGTTAAGGATAACTCAGTCAGTAGTCACTAAATACAGTATTAACTATATAGAGGTAATTGAGTGATTAATATGAGATTCATCACCCTGAAGAAATAGGGAGAATATTCCGTTGTTCCTAGTTACTATTAATTCAAAATATTATTGGTCAAGTTGGAATGACACTTTGTAAATAGTTTACAAATGTTATTAATTGAATCAATTGCTATCGGTAAAGAACTAACATGATTCAACTCAAATAGAGTAGACATTAATTTCATGTTCTATATCTAATTGAAACATTTATGATGAAATAATTAAATTATAAAGAAAATCATGCAAAGAATGTTAGTCAAAACTATTTTGACATTCTTAAATATTTAGGTGGTCATAATATGTTGTTAAACACCAATCTTTATCTAAGGTTATAAATTGTTTAATTAGAGAATTAAATATAAATTAAAGGGGTTTAATTTATCTAATCCTAAATATGAATTAAGGATATAATTTATATCTATTGCATCATATTTGGAGGCTAACGCTTAAAAAACGGGTTGAGGAGAGAAAATATATTTTATCCAAGTTGGATCTGATTATAAAGTTTGAGAAAATTTATGATTAAATATAAGATATTTAATAAAGAATGATCAATATGAGATATTAAATCTGGTTTCGACATAACTAGTATTTAACTAGAATTGTTTTTTTAATTAAAGTTTAATTGAAAATAGAATTTAATTTTAATTAAATCACTAAAATATTCAAAACCTATTATAAGAGTAAGCTCTGTGGGATCAAGCACTCCTTGCCTAAATCTCTCTGCAATAGTTGCAGAGTTTTCTCAATACGTTCTGTAGATATCGTTAGAGGTTAGATACTTATGCGACTATGGTGATTGAAATGGACTAAATTTAGAAACAATTCTAGGGATACAATAAGAAAATGATCAAGCTTCAAAATAAGATACAAATTATGATTCATGCTTTGTTATAATTTATATATTAATCATTTTATAAAATTTAAGTGATATTGACTTTTGAAAAATTAAAATGAAAATATTTCGTAATCATTTTTTTGTGCGTGGAATGAAATCCGTACCTAATTTTCTAACAGTGCTATTAGAGTTATGTTAATTCTAGAACTTAATTAAAGTATTTGATAATTATTTATAATAGTTTTAGAATTGAAATTAAAATCCTAATCATTAAAAAATTTAGATTTTTTGTATCCGAAAAAGTTCATATTAAAGCTTAAAAAATCCAGAATATTAAATATGGAACAAAACCACCTAAATCAAATTTGATTTGATTCTTAAATTTACAAAACCCTTAGAAACCTACAACCGCTTCATTTATGAAACCCGATTCAATAAAATTTGAAATTGCGACGGTTGAGGTTTGAGAGTTGGTGGTGATATACATATGACACTTCACAAGTTGCCAGAGGAGAATAGTTTGCTTTAATCTTTGTGTTGTGGTTTTCTAGCTATTGTGATGGCTATGGGTTGGAGCAATAAGCCCACGCTTAGACTGTGGGAGGAGTTATCGCTGGCGACTAGACACATTGGAGATAGATTGATTGAAGGTTGGCCTTTGGAAGGGTGTCTAACTTAGAGCAATAGATCGGTTAGTGGTGGCTCCATCATACATGATGATGGATGAGACAGCGCAAGTGGATAGGTGGCAAGGAGCCACAACTTATGACGAAGAAGACGCTAGTAGGTCGAGGGAGAAAACCATTAGCAGAAAAGAAGATGGCGGCAATGGTAACGACAACTTGGTTTCTAGGGTTTTAACTTAAATTCTATGGCTTTTTGATGAAGAAGAAATGTGTTTGGCCTTAGCTTTAGCCTTGGTTTGGATTGAAGGAAAGCAAGAGAAAAGAAAGGAAGAGAATTGAATTTCTCTTGGTTTCCATTGTTTGGACAAAATAAGCGAAGAGAAAGTGAGAGAATGGAGAGGAAACTGAGGGAAGTTTGGGCTAAATATATTTCCCATCAAATTGGTGGGAAAGGAGGAGAAATCTAAGATAAGAGAATCTCAATATATGTAAATTACCATAGTATGCTTATTTAACTCAACAAAAGGATAAACAATTTCCATAATCAAGGGCATAAAAGTCTCAAAAAATTCTTTTGTCCAATATAAGTTTCAATTCCTTCCTTTGATAAATTAGGAAAATAAACAAAGAAAAAGAAGCCTCAATTTTCTTTCATTCTTTTCTCCTCTTTTCCCCTCAATATTTCCTTTCCTTTCCCTTGTGTAAGTAAGGATCCAAACAAAGGCTTAGTTCCATTTTACTATTTTGGTGGTAGTTAGTAGATTGAAATTTTGGAAAATATTTTTGTAACAATTCAAAGTAGCTTGGTTATTGGATTAAAAGCTTGATTATAACTCTTCGTTCATTTGTTTTAACTCCAATATCTGTTTAAGTGATGAATGTCTGCGCTATTGAATTGAAGGGTTGCATTTATCATTCTTAATTACTTGTGTTTTACTTCTTATTCCACTCGCTCACTACCATTTCATATCACTCATTTTAATTTTAAAATACCAAAAACAAGTACTTAGTGTTTATTTTAATTCGTTACAAATTTTAGTGGTAATTGATCAAATCAAACTCTATTCTATAGTTTAGGTTGCATTGCATCTAGTTTTTTAAAAAATTAATTTCATTTTTTTATTCCTCAAAGACAACGACACGAGATTACACACAATCTTTCGTTAAATTTTTGAAGTAATCTCAAGATAACATCGGATCAAAGTTATTTCAATAGGAAAATAATAAAAAGAAAAGTAACAATATTAATAATAATATTCAAGAAAATCATAACAAATAATTATTCATCACGTGGGTTGGGATGAGTGGTATGACGTGTCCCGTACAAAGAATCTTGTTGTCCTCAGGAAAATGATGCCGAGTATTTAATTTTATCTACAGTTTAATAAAATAGGATAGCAATACTATAATCTCAGACGAGTTAAAAACCAGAGCAAAAAAACTCTCTAAGATTCTTCGTCAAACTCTCTTGCGCTACTGTTTCGATTTCTTGGCTTTTCTCGGAGGTTACCATCTTTGGGCATTTCCCAGCTTCTCATATGGAGTCCCTAGACCAAGAGGGTCAACTCTTTAAGCGGATTCGTACTCAAAAACGTGAGGAGGAACTCAATCCGCCAGTCCTGAAGTCGTATAGTGATGCGGTGATGGGACCAACTGACGTCTAGCGAACTGGCAGTGCTTGGGCTAAAGATGAAGTCATCGTCCCTGAAGACAGTGACATTATAGTGTCGGAGGAGCAAGGAGGCAGCATCTCCCTCTCCACCACCTTCAAGGCCAAATTGGACTCGCAATGGGAGAATGCGGTGGTCGTCAAGTTGCTCGGTCGGAGGATTGGCTTCCGCCTCCTAACTTCGAGGTTGGAAGCTTTGTGGCACCCCACCGGACCGATATCAGTAGTGGACCTTGAGTTTGATTTCTTCCTCGTGCGCTTTCGGGACGATGCCGATTACATCAACACCTTAACCGGTGGTCCGTGGGTCATATACGGCCATGTGCTTTCTGTGAAGCGGTGGCTGCCTACATTCCTGCCTTCCCATGGGCTGGTGCAACGTGTCGTGGTTTGGCTCGGGTTCTGAATTTATCTCTATCGCGGTATAATCCGCATATTTTACAGGCAGTGGGCGACTTAGTAGGGAAGACTGTACGCATCGATGAAGCTACTCTGTTGAAGTCCCAGGGCAAGTATGCTAGGTTGGCGGTGGATATAGATCTTGGCTCACCGCTGCGGTATAGTCTGGAATTGGATGGCAAGACGCTGATACTCGCCTACGAAGGATTGTCGCAGCTCTGCTTTACCTGTGATCGGATCGGCCATGTCGACGCGAGTTGCCCACAGCACACGCCAACTCCTCCGGCAGCTCGACCAGACAATGGCGCACCGATGGCGACGACGTCTACTGCTCCAACTCCACGCAGGACTTCGACGCCAGAACCGCAGAAGGGCTACGAAGAATGGACGCTCATTCTATAGAGGCCCCCCCGACAGGCCATGCAATGGACAACTACGGATGGACGTGACAAGGGGGATAAGGTTGCAGGGGGCTCGAGGTTTCGTCTGTTGGCTGACAGCGTGGTGCAGGAACATCCGGACGCAAACGATCACGCGGGGCCCTCCAAGCTACCCACTATTGGGTTGGATCAGCTTCCCAGTGCTTCCATCAGTTTGTGTTCAGGCCCACAGTATCACCAAGGAGTAGTTTTTAAGGCCAATGGGCTCAAACCCAAAGCCAAAAAGTCCACACGTGGCCTACAAATAGTTCCTATTCAGATTACTTAGGGTGCTAGGCCCCCGACGGGGGTTCTCCCAGCATCCGGCCGGCCTACGAGCCCACCCATACAACTACAACCCTCCCCTCAGGACAACCACCTGGCCCTGGAGCTCGCCTCACACACGGAAATGGTCTGTGACCCCCATATTTTTTAGGCGAGTAATCTGGGCCTCGAGGACACTCTTCACGGTATGGAGGGTGTTGAGGCCCAGGAGGGGAATGCTCTCCCCGCGGGGCCTGTCCTAAGCCCTACGGTCTCCCCAGGAGTTGATCCGATGTCGGAGGCGCCGGGGGTCCGGCCTCAACCGCACGATGGTGAGGAGTCGGCGATGCAGATTCAGGTCGTGAGCCCTAAATCTGGCTCAACAGGAGGCTCTGGTTAGGTCGATTTCTCTGTTTGGTTTTTTTTTAATGCCGATTTTAATTTGGAATTGCCAAGGGGCCGGGGGGACTCGGTTCCTTTCCATTTTGTGTAATTATTTGCGAACTTATCGCCCTGGTATCCTGGTTTTACTAGAGACGCGCATTAGTGGCCCTAGGGCTAATGCCATTGTCCATTCTCGGGGCTTTCCTTTCTCTTTCCGAGTAGAAGCCAACGGTTTCTCGAGTGGCATTTAGCTCCTTCGGAATACCGATTTTGATTTATCTATAAAGATTGCTCATCGACAATTTGTTCATGCCACAGCCATGTCTGAGACTGGCTTCTTTGATTTCACAGCTATTTATGCTATCCCTCAGAGAGCTTCTCGACTTCTGCTTTGGCCTCTATTGGCTTGGGTCGGATGCCATAACCGTAGACCCTAGCTCATGGGCAGTGATTTTAATGCAAATTTGGCTCAGTCGGATAACATTGGCGGTGCTAGCTCCTCAAGAGTTGTCAGCGAGCCTTTCCGGGATTGGGTTCACGGATGTGGCTTATATGACCTGGGCTTTATAGGGTCGAAATATACGTGGCAGAGAGGGTTGATCAAAGCCAGGCTTGACTGAGCCTTCGGTTCCTCTACCTGGATGCAAGCTTTTCTCCACACGACCAATCATCATCTTCCCTTCGTGGGGTCTGATCATAGGCCTCTGCTCATTCATATCCACCAACCGCGCCCGCAAGTCCCGCACGGTGTGACGTTTCGTTTTCAGAATGCCTAGCTCACTCATTCGGGATTTGAGGCCGTTGTTACTGAACACTGGCTTCCTCCTGCGGACACAATGTGTCAATCGCTCGCCGCTTTCTCTACAGAGTCTGTCTGTGGCCCCTTCGGCCTCCCTCTTAACCTTGGAGGATAAGTTGAGTGCGGACCTGTGTCAGGTTTTGAGTGAGGAAGAAATTTTTTGGCACCAGTGAGCTCGCTGTGATTGGATCTCGAAAGGGGATCGCAATACCAATTACTATCACACGCTGACTCGGGTTTGGAGGAATAAATTGAAGATCGAGCAGCTCCAGGATTCGAATGGCGTGCTAATCACAGATCCAGTCCAGCTCGGCCTCGTTGCTAGGCAGTTCTTTGTCCAACTTTATACGGCCGATCTTGCTTCCCTCCACCCTTTCTCTACAGATCCTTCCTTTCCTTCGCTGTCAGCCGATGGGCTGCAAGCGCTTAATCTCCCTTTACACGAACTTGAAGTTCAGCAGGCTGTTTTTGATCTGAACCCCCACAAAGCTCCGGGGGTGGATGGCTTTAATGCGTTCTTTTTCCAAAAACAGTGGAGCGAGGTCGGGCCCACCATCGTGGCGTATATTAAAGAGCTCTTCACTTTGATGCGCTGGGATAAGGACTTAAATCAAACCATCCTTGTGTTGATCCCTAAAAATCCATCCCCGACTACTATGGCCCAATTTCGACCTATCAGTCTCTGTACGGTTCTTTATAAAGTCCTTTCCAAAGTGTTGTGAATCGCCTTAAACCTCTAATGAATCAGCTTGTGACTGAAACTCAATGCAGTTTCATTCCTGGTCGGCATATCACGGACAATATCATCATAGCCCAGGAAGTCATTCATACGATGAACCGGAAAACAGGGAAAACAGGATACCTCGCGATTAAGGTTGACCTTGAGAAAGCTTATGACCGACTTCGTTGGGAGTTCATTCACAGCACGTTATAGGCAATTGGGTTACCAGCACAACTTATTCAAGTTATCATGAAGTGTGTGAATACGGTCTCCTTGCAAGTAGCCTGGCAAGGACAGAGGACTACTCCCTTTCAGCCTTCCCGTGGGATACGTCAGGGGGACCCTCTCTCGCCGTACCTCTTTGTTTTGTGTATGGAACGCCTTGGGCATCTTATTGCCCAGGCCGTTGGTGACGGGACTTGGAACCCGATCCGTCTAAGTAGACATGGGCCCCCCTTTCCCATCTTTTCTTTGTGAATGATTTGATCCTTTTCACTGAAGCTTCGGAGTCCCAAATCTGGGTCGTTGCCCACACTTCGGAAGTGTTTTGCAAAGCTTCAGGTCAAAAAGTTAACCGCGACAAAACTCGGATATACTTCTCCAAGAATGTCCCTCCGACTACTGCGCGCCGTCTGAGCCAATTATTACATATACCCTACACGACCAATTTGGGCAAGTATTTAGGAGTCCCGTTGCTCCATAAGCGTACCTTTAGGCGCACGTACCAACATATTTTAGACACGGCCCAACAGAAACTTGCGGGCTGGAAGGCTAAGACATTATCCTTAGCAGGCAGAGTTACGTTGGCCCAATCTGTCCTCGCTGCTCTCCCCACCTATACAATGCAACCTGTGCGACTCCCGCATTCTCTATGTGACGAGCTGGAGCGGCTTATGCGCTCTTTTGTATGGGAAACTACTACTGAGTCCAAGCGTATGCATTTGGTCAAATGGGATGAAGTTTGTATGCCCAAAACCGACGGGGGATTAGGCATCAACCGCCTCCGAGCTTCTAATGATGCTCAGTTAACAAAACTTGGCTGGGCCTTGATTAATCAGCCTTCCACCTTATGGGTCCGGCTGCTAAGCGATAAATATCGCCTGAATTTGGACCATCTTCCCCTTTCTATTACTAGGGAAGGGGCCTCTACTACCTAGCGAGGTATAACTACTACTTGGCCTGTTGTTCGCCAAGGGGCTCAGTAGGCATTGGGCACTGGGCGACACATTTTATTCTGGTTGGATAATTGGCTCCAGGACTGGGGTCCTTTAATCTCGACTGTGATCTCTTCGGTTACAGACAGTGGCCTTTATGCCAAAGTGTCTGATTATATGACTGCCGAGGGCAATTAGTAGTGGACCCTATTTCAACAATACCTCCCCTCCACTGTCTGCCGGGATATTGCGGCTTCTCATTCCCATATGCCGAGGCCTATGGAAGACACCCTCTCTTGGAGGTGCACTTCTCATGGGCGTTTTACTACGGCATCTACATATGATCTTATAGTTGGCCAATCCTTGATAGCTTCTAGTCGCTCTTGGAGGCTCCTCTGGCAATGGGATGGCCCCCAACGAATTAGGTTCTTCCTCTAGCTCATGTTCAAGCAGAAGCTGTTGACTAACCAACACTGGGTCGCTCGCCACCTCACCCTCGACAGTACTTGTCCTTTCTGTGACTAGGAGGAGACTTTAATTCATGCCTTTCGTGATTGCTTGCCAGTCCACAACTTCTAGTGCACTTTTCCATCTGTAGTGGCCAATTCCAGCTTCTTTCATTCTAATGTGGAGCACTGGATGACTTCAAATCTCCAGATGCACACCCAAATGTATCACCTGTCTTGGGCTACCCTATACGGGGTCGCCTGCTGGTTCTTGTGGCAATGGCGAAATCGACAGCTGTTCGAAGAAGGATTCCATTGGCCCACCGATGGTTACCGTATAGTTACGGATTATACTACCTGGATACTCAGGGCCCGTTCTCTGGAACGGCGCGTGTTTAAAGCAACAGGCTGTCCCGCGGGCCAACTTATTGGGTGGACCAAACCGGAGCCAGGGTGGGTTAAGATTAATACCGATGTTGCAACCAATCAGCGGCTCCAAATTGCTACTGCAGGGGGATTGATTCGGGATTGTCATGGCCAGTGGTGTGGTGGCTTTTTCCATAATCTAGGGAGGGCCTCGTCTCTAGAGGCTGAGCTTTGGGGCATTCATTCGGGTCTGCAACTGGCTTGGTTCTTTGGTTTTCGCCGGATTATCCTTGAAGTCGACTCCCTAGAGGTAATCAATATCCTTTCCTCTTCTCGATTTCTTGGAACTGACTACACTTCTTTGATAGCAGGTATTCAAGGCCTCCTGCGACACCCTTGGGAGATGACGTTTCAGCATGTCTATCGAGAAGGCAATCAAAGCGCTGATTGTATGGCAGCACTTGCAGTGTCAGCCAGCCCTGGCCTTCATTTTCTCTAAGAGCCTCCGACGCTTGTCCGAGTTCCCATGCACCATGACCGATACGGCATTTTGCGCTTCTTAGCAGCGTAGTGTAGTTTGCTTTCTTTTGTAACCAAAAACAAAAAAGAGCCTGTAACTGCAATTAGCTACAGCAAGTATTAACAATCAGTTAAATATATACATTCTTCGTCTCTTTCCAAAAATGATACGATTTCTTGGTCATCCAAGATTTTCTTACCACTTTTTTTAAAGGTTAACTCACTAGATGTTTTAAGAGAGTCTCAACTATAAAAAGGCATCTTTAAACTATTTATTTCCAGATTTTTCTTACCACTTTTATTACATGAGAAACCATACAAACTATCAAATCGGCTTAGAAAGATAAGTAACCCAAATCAACTCTAGGATGTCCAGTCAACTCAGGTTAAAATTAGGT
>JANIHZ010000208.1:43993196-44007138 GCA_027478365.1 Erythroxylum rufum | reverse complement strand
CCTAGGTATCTCCACTTGTGTTCTTCAATCATTTTAAGATGTTCCTCGCCCCTGTGAAAAGGCCCTATGGAGACTATTTGAGGTTGGTAGCACTTACCGTTGATATTGATGAAGCTCTGTGGCACTCTGAAGATGCAACATGAGTTCTTACCGGCTGTTTTAGTCAACAGTTTTGGTGGTTCGGAGATCTTCTGTTTCATCAAATCTAATCGGTCCTTGTTCACCTCCCAAATCTTTATCACATGATTTCCTTCTCCGTCCACCTTGTTGCTCATTATTTCAGCGCCGTTGTTTTGCTAATTTACAACGGACTCCGGGTAGAAGTTTCAGCGTCTTAATGCTGAACTTCGACAATACATCTCTGAGGTGATAACATTTGGCTAGTGGTTTTATTTTCGCAGATCATACTGAATGATGAGACGTGTCTTTCTCTGCCCCTCAGCTTTGTTATCTAGCAAGTCGAAAGTCGTACATCATTTGGGTCTAAGGCACGTGTGATTTCCATATATATAGACGCCACTGGAGAAGCCCAATCAAGGAGGTTTGCAAGATGAAAATTAGAACTAATTCGTGACTTTGAAATATATAAAGCTTCTCATGACACCCAGAAATCTTCGTATTACAATCTGATGCTTTCAGAGGTGATGAATATTGGTGAAGACAAGGGATTTCTTATAAATGGTACTTAGATTACAATTGAAATTACTACCAAAAATGTTTGATGCAACATTTATACTATATGCAAGGAATCAGCAAACAATTCTTCTTGCTCAAAAACATTAACAAAATAAATTCCCTACAAAAGTAATCAACTGCAGCCAAAGGGTTGGTTATAACTCTCCAACAAACAAAAATATACTTGTTTAATGCATTGAATTACACTTCTTTTTCCCTCTTTATTTAATAAATTTATGCACAGTGCAGTAAATGGTTGAGCACATCGAGAATTAAATGTCATCACTCCATAGAACTTGAATCCTCTTCATCCACCTGGTCCCAACTGAACGCTTTTTGCATGGCTGGTGGTGTCAGGATTAACCCTTCTGCCATGTTGGCAAGTAATGCTAGCATGTTAAACAACTCCTCCTTGTCTAAGAACAACTTTGTTGAAGATTCTTCCACAATCTCCATTCGTGCTTGATGTTATCTATCTATCATACACACAATTAAGCACGAAACCACTGGAATTGTAAAGAACGAAGTTTAGAGAGAGAAAGCTCAAGAATACAGGGGCAAACTAAGCAAGCTATAAGAACTTAACAACTTGTTGAGATTTCGTCTGATTTTTATTCAATATCAAAGTACAAACACATATGTATAATTTTTGTGAATTCACAGCATTTATAACACTCAATTTTCTAACTGCCATTCAACAACTAACCCAACTAACTATTCTTAAATTTCTTTAACCCGATTCTTGTACTTCGTTTGCATGACGCTGCATGAAGTGATCCGACACTCCTACTTGAATTTTTGAGACATTCTTCCTACATACTCCTCCTTGGATTAGAAATTCAACTTCTGAATTCCTACCAATTTCCTCAACTGTTCGAAGCGTGAAACATTAAAACCTTTTGTAAACAGATCTGTAGCTTGATCATCTGCATGAATATACTTAAGCTTCAACTCCCCTTCTTGTTGTATATCCCTCAGATAATAGTATCTAAGCTTGAAATGCTTAGTTTTACCATGAAAAACCGAATTCATTGAAATCGATATTGCTGCCTGATTATCAATGTATATCACCGTAGCTCCTGTCAAATGAACCTATAAATCCACAAGTAATTTTCTGACCCATATCACCTGTTTTGTTCTTGCCGTAGTTGCAACCAATTCAGCTTCAGCTTCAGCTGTTGAGAGCGCCACCAATTCCTGCTTCTTTGAAGTCCATGAGAAACATGCCGAACCCAATGTTAAACAATAGCCAGTGGTATTTTTCATATCTTCTGTTGCTCCACCCCAGTCGCTATCTACATAACACATAAGCTCGCATTTCCCAGTCTTCTCATACATCAAACCATAATCGACCGTCCCTTTTAGATATCTTAAGACTCTTTTCACAGCAACTAAATGTTGCTTTCCAGGATCACTCAAATATCTGGAAGGCACACTAACAGAGTACAAAATATCAGGTCTCGTATCCGTAATGTACATTAAGCAACTTACCATACTCCTATAATTCTTCCTGTCCACTTCATCTCCATCTTCCTTCTTCACCAATTTTTCTTTCGGACAAATTGGAGTTGATACCTGCTTACATTGATCCATCTTAAATCTTTTCAACACATCACAAATATACTTTTTTTGACTTACAGCGATACATCCTTTATACTGAAGTACCTCCATCCCTAAGAAATACTTCATCATTCTCAAATCAGTCATTTCGAAGGCTCTACAAAATTGATACTTCAAAGACTCTATCTGCTCTTCTGAACTTTCAATTAGCATCAAATCATCCACATAAATTGAGATTATTACTACATCTCTCTATTGTATCCTCACATACAATGTTGGCTCACTACAACTTTGCTTAAACTCAATCTCTAGGAGGAAAGCATCAATTCTGGAGTACCAACACCGAGGGGCTTGCTTCAACCCGTACAGAGCCTTGCTTAATTTGTACACCCATTCTTCCCTTCCTTCTATCACAAATCCTTCTGGCTGTTGAACATAGATCTCTTCTTGTAAAACACCATTGAAGAAGGCGGATTTTGCATCCATTTGATGTACCTTCCACCCTTTCTCAGCTGCAAGCGCTAATAACAACCTGATTGTCTCAATCATAGCTACTGGCACAAAAGTTCCTCCAAAGTCTACACCTTCAATTTGAGCATAACCCTTCACAACCAACCTTGCTTTGAGTTTATTGACTGAACCATTTGGATTCAACTTTGTTTTAAACACCCATTTCAACCCAATAGCTCTCTTATCTGGAGGTTTTTCTACTTCAGTCCATGTTTCATTCTTGTTAATCATGGACATCTCTTCCTTCCTAGCTTCAAGCCATTTCAGATTCTGCAAGGCTTTTTGAACTCTAGAAGGCTCCAGTATTGCTTCTTGCTCCTTTCATAGATTTCTGCCAAGCTTCTTATCCCTCTGACTAGTACATGATCACAATCATCGTCTGACCCTTCTGGAATAAGCTCCTCCTCTGAATTCCACCCATTCTGATCATGTTGTAACTCTGGAGCTACTTCTTCTCCAAGTTCTACCTCTTCCTCGTCATCATGATTGCCTGAATTATTTGTAACTGATGGGATATTCGAAGGCAGTATAACTGTTTACCTTCCAACCCCATTTATCTCCTTTTCTTCAGACCAACTCCAATGCTCATTCTCAAAATGTACATCCCTACTCACTTTTATTTTCTTCTGATCCGGATAATACAATCTGTACCCTTTACTAACCTCATAGTATCCCACGAAGATTGCAGCTTTAGTCTTGCTATCAAGTTTACTTCTTTTGGCTTAAGGAATTAGAGCACTATATAGCGATCCAAATACTTTCAGATTCCTCAGCTTTGGCTTGACACCATGCCACATCTCATGCGGCGTCTTATCCTCAAGAGCCCGAGTGTACAACCTATTCAGCAGGAAGCAAGCGGTGGATACATCTTCTGCCCAAAATTCCTTCGAAAGCTTCTTCTCCTCCAACATACACCTTGCCATTTCCACCACAGTTCTGTTCCTTCTCTCCACAACCCCATTTTGCTGTGGAGTGTAGGGCGTGGTAAATTGATGCTTGATTCCTGCAGCTCCACAGATCAATTCAAAATCATTAGAATTAAATTCTGAACCATTGTCTATTCTTACAGACTTCAAGCTCAGTCCAGATTAGTTCTCTATAAAAGCTTTAAACTCCCAAAAAACTCTTGCAACTTCTCCCTTGCTTTTAAGGCAAATATCCACAAGAACCTTAAGTAATCATCTATGATTAGCAAGAAGAGCAAGAAGTATCTGCTTCCATTCAGTGATGCAACCGGCATAGGTCCGCATATATCCATATGTAATAGCTGAAGTTTCTCTTCAGCCTTCCATTTTGTCTTTAAGAAAGGTGTACGTGTTTGCTTACCCATCAAGCATATCTTACATACAACATGATCATATGGGATTGATGGTAAGTCTTCGACCATATTTTTCTTCTTCATTGCTTCCAATCCCTTCATATGATAATGCCCAAGTCTTCGATGCCAAAGATCAGATTCGGTGATGCCTCCCACTAGTGCCTTCTGTTGCAACTCTTCAGGCCTCATTGAGAAGTTCTTGTTCTTCATTCAGGTGCACAGAATCTCTTGGCAAGCATTATCAAAAACTTTGCAAGTATTTGATTCAAACATACCTCTCTCAATTAACTGAGCTACACTCAAGAGATTATGCTATATTTTGGGCACATAAAGAACTTTCGATATGATCTTGACACCTTTCTTGGTTACAATTTCCACTTCACCTTTCCCTTCCACTCGGATGCAGTCTCCATTCCCAAGCTTCACATTTGCCTTCACATCTTTATCCAATGACTTGTATAATTTTGGATATAGAGACATATGACTCGTGCATCCACTATCAATCAGCCAATCAAATGGATAAACTTTAGCAAGATCTCCAGTCACCACAAAAAGCTGGTCTTCTTCTTCTTCAGTCACTTGCACATTGGCTACTGCTTGTGTAGTTTCCTTCTTGCAAATTGCCTCCATATGTCCTTTATGATGACACCTTCTGCATTCAACGTCTGGCCTCTTCCAGCACCTGAAAGCAAGATGATTCGACTTACCACAATGAGGACAAGGATTATAGTTATTCACCTTGTCTCCTCCTGCATTCTTGTCAACATTTTTCTGGCGTGTTTGAGAGCTTTTAGCACTTGACCCTCCTTTAGTCTTTTTCTTCTTCTTGAACTTTTCTTGAGTTTCAGTCTTGGCAAAAACTCGATGCGCTCCTTCAGTCACTTCATTCTTTCTCATCAAAGACCTCTGCTTTTGAGCCTGCAAAGCACTCACGACTTCCGCAAGCTTTATTTGCCCAATATCTTTGGAATTCTCAAAAGAGACGATTGTGGCTTCATACTCCTCAGGGACGGACACAAGCAACTTCTGCACCAATCTCTGATCTTTAAACTTGGATCCTAAGAGTGTGATTTGATCTGTAAGTTGAATTAATCTTTCACAATAAGTCTTGATTAATTCATCTTCCTTCATCCACATTCTATTGAATTCTCTCAACAGATTCAGAACTTTCATGTTTTTCACCTTCTCATTACCCTCATACTCGCTCTTCAAGAAATCCCAAATCTCCTTCGCCGAGTCAAGTCCCATGATTCGAGTGAAAATTGAGGGTGTAACAGACTGGTATAGGCAAGATTTAACTCGGGCCTTCTTTGTCACCCTCTCCCTTAGCCATCTGAGCTGAGCAATCAGAGCATCTTCGGCTGGAACCTCGACTGCATAGTTTTCATCAATAGGTTCCCACAAATCCTATCCTTGTAGGTAAGCTTCCATTTTGATTGCCCAGATCTGATATCCTTCTCCATTGAAGATCGCAGGCTGCAAACTCTGAGTTGAGCTCTCAGCCATCTCTGAGTACTCCTCTTACATAGTCGCAGCTTACACAGGAAATAATGAACCTTTTCGAGCCAAGATCCTTGCCTACACCCTCACTGATCATTTAAGAATCTAGCTCTGATACCAATTTGATGTTATCTATCTATCATACACACAATTAAGCACGAAACTACTAGAATTGTAAAGAACGAAGTTTAGAGAGAGAAAGATCAAGGAAACAGGGGCAAACATAGCAAGCTACAAGAACTCAACAACATGTTGAGATTTCATTTGATTTTATTCAATATCAAAGTACAAACGCATGTATACAATTTGTGTGAATCCACAGTATTTATAACACTCAATTTTCTGACTACCGTTTAACAACTAACCCAACTAACTCTTCTTGAATTTCTTTAACCCGATTCTTATACGTCGTTTGCATGGCACTGCATAAAGTGATCCTACACTCCTACCTGAATTTCTGAGACATTCTTCCTACAATTTCATCCTCACATTTACACTATTACACTCACAAAAGCCACAGTCTAATTCCAACAATATTACACTGAACAATTTTACTTGCTGAGTATTAAAAACATGGAATAAAAATGCTCCTCAGAAGTTTGGCTATTGACTAAGAAAACAAAAACCAAGTGAAAGCCCCCACACCTTACATGATCAATCACTTTCCATTTGTTTTATGCTTTTATATTTTTTGCGTCTCTGTCTTCTCTTATCACAGGGACTCTGGACTTGTAGATGGTCTTATTCTTTAAGGCATTTGCATTTGTTCACCCCCAAACCTGTAACTCTTAAGTTATTGTTTTTGGGTGTAATGGCCATCTTGCTTATGGCATAGTCAAACTCGAAATTAGCATCTTGCTCCTTATAACTCCTTAGCATCCCTTCGTCTTTCATAAATCTTATCTCCATCGCTAGTCATACCATCTTCTGAAATATCTTCATCACTGCTATCTTCCTCTTCACTACAACAAGTAGTTATTACATGCCTCTAATACATAAAATTTTGCCTTATGAAGCTCTTGAGCAAATAAATTAAAGACCAAAGCATATTTAAGAAAAAAACTAAAATACAATAATTTACAGAAGACTTTTAGGAAGAATATATCAAGAAAAACAAAAATGGAGGATCATTTCTTCTCTCTTGGAAACTCCAGATAAAATATACCTTATTTTTTGGTTCGCTTGAGAGATTCAATTCCAAATGATCTTCAAAAACATATGTCTTAGACAATGAAAACATATGACTAGCTTTTTCCTGATTGAGAAACTCATCTATTGTAGATGGTTGACACACCGGTGCACAAACTTGCAAACAAAAGAAATACCCATGATTAGATTCATTATTTCCCAAAATATAAGGAGAGAACTGGAAACAAGAATTAACTAAATAGAGAAGCTTCGGTACCTCTTTCTTCATAACTTCCATCGTTGGAGGATTCAACCTATAATATGTATGTATAGTGAACTTGGTTAATCAAAATGTGAGGTATGCATATAAAATGGCTTATTCCTCAAACATCTGCAAGTGTCCATTCAATGGCCTTCTTGTGCACTCTTAACACACAAACAAGTTTAGCTTCTTGGTCATAAGTCAAACTCTAGAAATAATAAATGAAGGAGTCTGATTATCTCTTAAATATGCATACTTTAAGTGAGCAGGTAGTGATTTCATCTCAACATCAAATGCACATCAGAAGGTGATAGCCGCTAGTAAGATTTATGTAACTGTATCAAAGCAGGTTCATGCTTTCTATGAGAGGTTTCTAAAAAATGTAAGGTAGTCGCTATCTCAATTCCTATCTCAACTCAACATCATTAGTGGCTTCCAACTCCAGATGCTTGGTTAAAACTATTACTAATCAATCTCTGCAATTTAACTTAAACATTTCTTGCATTAAGGGATCAATCACATCAGCAAAGAAAACATAATCATCTTGAGGATGTTTCATGGCAACAAAATTATTGAAATGAATTACTTCCTCCATCAAATTTTGATTCTAAAGGTGCCCTCGTGAACATCTATCTTAGTTTGGGTCATGTTAAGAAATGGTATCCTTAGTAAGATAGGTACAGGATTATATGAGATTTCATCGTTCATATCCACTATATAAAAATTTGCAAGAAACAACAACTTATTTACCTACACCAAAACATCCTCATAACACTGGTCTCTTTCAAAGGGCCCAAGTTTAAATAGTATAGATAAAGCAAGGCATAACATTGATTGATGCTCCTAAATCTAGCACGACTCTTTTAACTAAAATGTTACTAATTTTACAAGAAATGGTATACACACCCAGATCCTTATATTTCAGAGGTATTTTCTTTCTGAAGATTGCAGAAACATTCTCACTCATCACGACCTTCTCATTACCTTTTAGCTTTCTCTTATTGGTAAACGATTCTTTAAGAAATTTTGCATACCTTAATTAGCAATTGTTTGATTGCATTTAGCAAAGTTATATTTACTTATACATTTTAAAAAGTCTCAAATATTTCTGTATCATTTTTCTCTTTGTTTGATTTTTCCAGCATGCTAGGACAAGGTGGAGGGTCAGTCTTAACCAAATTAGGACATTCAGAATTTACTTTAGAGCTAGATGAGAGATTTCCTCTTCTCTTGACTCCTTCTCAATCTCATCTTTATTAGCCATCCTTTGTAGGGTCCTTTTGGGATCGCTAAGCTCCCTACCATTCCTCAAAGTCATGGAACAAACATTCTTTAGATTTATCTCAAGTTAAGATGACAACTTTCCTCCGCTTTATGATTTTAAGTGGTTGATAGCTACTGCCATCTGATCCATCTGGTTCTCCAAATTTTGTATGCTAGACCTTGTGTCTTAAAATTGTGATCTTGTCTCTTTCTAAAATTATTTTACATCTTGCTAGAATTACAAAGTATTAGTGAAAAAATATTGAACTATTTCTTCCAATGATGCATCTGAGTTAGAAGAAGAGGCTTGTGGTCTAGTTTGAAATTGTTACGTACCTTGTGGCCTATATGAGAAGTAGTTCTATTACCTATTCCCTTCATAGCTTAGGTTTGAGTGATCTCTCTAACTAGGGTTATAGGTCTAGGAATATAGATTGTATTGATGGGAAAAACTGCCCTTACATCATTGACATACTTTATGTTTCCATCTTATAGATTTGGACACTCATTTGTTGGATAGTTTGTATTTACACATATAACATAAGTTTTCACCAGTTTCTATCCTACAACAATTTGTTTAACAAAAGATTTTAGTTCATCTAAATGATGTTTTCAGGATGAATTCTTTACATCATTTACCTTACGAACATCGTTTTGGATGCTCAATTATTAAGTGTTCACCGCCATATGCTTAATTAATGTTCTAGCCTTACACAGTGTTATACCACTTACTACATCTACCAAGCTCCTATCCATAGGCAATAATCCTTCACAAAAGTATCGGATAAGGAGTCATTTTGTGATATTGTGAGAGGACAACTAGTACATAACTTCTTAAAGTCTTCCCAAAACTTGTAAAGAGATTCTCTATGATGTTACTTTGTCTTGCAAATCTCTTTCCTTATGTTGGCTATCTTTGATGACAAAAATTACTTATGAAAAAATAGCTTATTCAATTTGATCTCTATGGTTACAATCTCTACAGGCAAAATAAAAACCAATCTTTTGTTGTATACTTTAGTGAAAACAAAAAGGCTCCTAATATAATCTACTCTTCCGTCACCCTTAAAGGTTTCATACTAAGACTGACCATATCGAGCTCTTTGAGATGCTTGTGAGCATTCTCACCTGCAAAAACTGGAAATTTAGGCATAAGATGGGTTAAGCCAAACTTAAGCTCAAAAGTAATATGTTCAGAAAAATTTCAAAAAGTAATGCATCAGGGTTTTTGAGTCAAGTTTGGTGCAACCAACTTCTTTAGATTTCTCAAATTGGCCATGGTTTCTCGTAAATCAATTCCTTGCTCTATTCATGAATTTGTTCTAATTTCCCTAAGTAACCTTTATAGGGTTCTTTATATCTCAGGATCAAATTGTACAGGGTTTTGATGAGGATATCTTGTCATTACTATACATAAACACTAACAACCATAAAAAGATTAAGAAACAACAGTAAAAACCAATAAAAAAATAAATCATTTCACTTCCTGGTAATGGCCTCAAAATTCTTGATGCGCATCAAAAACACCAAAAACTAAAATCTAACTTTGCATAACTAAATTTGAAATAGTGATGAGCAGGGATTGTATCCACAGAGATTGAGTGTTAGTTTTTATAATGAATAAACCAGTGTTTAGGATTGGGGGGTTTGGTTGAATTTGGTTAAAAAATAAAGTAAAATTAAACTATTAAAAACAAATCAAACCAAATAGTATAAAAGTGATAAGATTAATTAATAAGTTTGAATCCTATTTCTGATTTAATCTCAACCTTCGCACAAATGTGTACAATTAATTGTCATTTTATTCTCTTACCTTTCTTTGAAACTATTAACCGTGGATTACCAATAAGTTTTGTTAATCCCAAGTTTTCCTTAGGTTGTATCTAATCAAAACAAGTTCTTTAATTAGGTATAGCCATAAGAAAACCTAGAATATGCTCTCTAGATTTAGTATGACAATCACATTATGTGATAGGAAAATAAATAAATCTAGGCAACAACCACCTAAGCTTTGGTTATTTAACCTATGCTAGGTTATCCTTAATAATGTGGGACCATTAGTTTACCACAAGTGAATCAGAGTCACAATGATTACGTATTGTAATCTAGATTCTGACAACGAGTTCATACATGAATAATCTATCATTTTTACATAAATATGAAAACATTAATTATAGAATAACATAATCAAATCCAAAAGAAAGTTAAAAACAACATCACTAGATTAATCAATACTCAAACATGTTCGTCGACTTTAATATCCCTTTTGAACTAGAAAGATGAATTTTAGCTTCTCATAGCTCTCTAAAGGGAAAGGAATTTGCCTCCCTGTTTGTCTCTAATGTCTTTATACCCTTTTTTCCCTCTTAAATGCCTTTTTATACATAACATTAGGGTTATGTTATAATACACGATCAGTTACACAGGGATGTAAGTGGCCGTATATGATTAGTTACACAGGCATGTAAGTGACTGTATATGTCAATTGCTAAATGGCTACTTACATAACTATGTAGCTCACTTACATGGTCGTGTCAGTCTATACACAACCGTGTAGGATGCAGAGGTAATTGAAACATTATCTTCGAGCTCCTACATGCTTCCTATGACCGAAACGGTCCTATACACGACAATATAAGTTGCAGTAACTTTATTTCTTGCATTCTTTGTCTCATTTTCAACCTAACTCATCTCCTTTTATTCCACAACGACAAATAAGATTAAACATCAATAGAACAATGACAAGGATGCAGATTTTCCTCATTTTGGTTCTTGTCCCTCTATGAATTACTCTTATCGAGATCATAAATAAGATTTTTATAATGAAAAGAATATTGAGAATCCTAATAGATAAAAAATCTATGTGATTGAAGCAGATCCATTTTCATAACCTGTTAAAGAAAAACTTTTAGAATTTTAGTCTTAAAACTAAAACTTTTTTGTTAATGCTTTATTTTTTTTAAATTAAGGGAGTAAGTGAGAATGGAATTAAAATCTTAAATTAATTACTGACATGTCAAATGGTGTAAATTAAAGGCCTCTAATTAACATCAATCAACTCTCTAATATTATAGAACTAATCTCTGGTTATGTAATTGTCAAAGAGGCTCTTAAAGATATCCTCTAGAAAATTTCCAACAAAACATATACAGAGATTTAGAAATTGTCTCAAAATACTCCCTTAATTCCTATAAGGAAGAGAAAATCATTTAAACAAGACATGCCTTAAGTAAATTTACAAACATATCATGTAAGTATTTACTGTCTAGGCCTTAAAGGTCAAATGGAGCAAATTTGTATGGTTTAAACAATCACTCCTAAGGGAATCTTTTATTCTATGGCTTATGATTAAAATGAGGCTTGCTTTAGTAGATAGGCCAAGGGGAAACTATAATGGCTCTAAGACCTATGTACTTTGCAAATGTGAAGATGAATCTATTAACCATCTCTTTTTTCAGTGTGCTTTCTCCTCAGATATTTGGTGAAAGTTACAACTTCTTTGTAACTTGAAGTTCAACAAATGATTTGGTCATACATTATAAATTGGATTAGTCTAAAGAAAATGATAAGCAAATGTGATGTCCTAGTTTTTAAAGTAGCATTTATAAATGCCATATATGTTATACGGAGAGAAAGAAATATAAGAATTTTCCAAAGAAAAGAAAACTAAAGTTATAACCTCTTCGAAGATTTGATTTGCCTAATTAAGGAACAACTTATTGCTTATAAACTCTACCTCTTCTTTAATACTGATTAGGTAACATCATGGGGTATATCCATGCCTTAAAAAGAAGAAACATTTGGCTCCAGTAGTAAGGTTGATATGTTATCTTTGTGCCATGCTATGTTTAAGATTCTAGTAACTCCTACTAGATGAATAGCTCAGATGCATCACTTTGGATGGCATCAATACAGGAAGAAATAGAAGCTCCTCATAAGAATAAGATATGGAAGATTATGCCACTGCCACAAGGGAGAAAACCCAGTGGAAACAAATGGGTATACAAGATCAAACGTAATAGTGATGATCAAGTGGAGCGAAATTGTGCAAGGTTGATGGTAAAAGGATATGCTAAAAAAGAAGGTATTGACTTTACTTAAAATTTTACACCTGTAGTTCATCTTAATACAATTCAGATTGTACTAGCTATATGTGCAAAATTTGATCTATATTTAGAGTAGTTAGATGTAAAGACTGTGTTTCTTCATGGAGGTCTTGAAAAAGAAATTTACATGCATCAACAAGAAGGTTTTGAAGAATCAGGGAAAGAGAACTTGGTTTGCAAGTTGAATAAATCTTTGTATGGTTTAAAACAGGCGCCAAGATGTTGGTACAAAAAATTTGATTCCTTCATAATGATTCGTGGATTCAACAGATTTGGTGCATGACTATGTGCATATTTTAAGAGGTTTGGTAATAATAATTTTATTGTATTATTGTTGTATGTTAGCGACATGTTGGTTACAAACACCAATAAAGATCGTTTTCAAGATTTGAATGCTCAGTTAACTGGAGAGTTTAAAATGAAGGATTTAGGACCAACAAACAAGATTTTAGGGATAAAATTTACCGAGACAAAAATAACAGGAATATTTGGCTCTCTCAGAATAATTACTTGAAAAAAATCTTGCGATGCTTTAATATGCAAGATTGTAAGACAATCTTTACCCCTCTTCTTGTAAATTTTAAGTTATTCTCAAGTAAAAACCCTAGTAGTAAAGCAGAGAGGAAGGAGATGTCTCGAGTACCATATGCATCGACTGTGGGAAGTTTAATGTTCGCTATGATTTGCACAAGAAAAGATATTGCATATGCAGTGGGAGTGGTTAGTCGTTACAAGGCAAATGTTGGTCAAGAATACTGGTCGGTTGTAAAGAGGATCCTGAGATATATTGAAGGGACCTCAAATGTTGCTCTATGTTTTAAAGAATCTGAATTTATTATCAAAGGATATGTTAATTATGATTTTGTAGGTGACTTTGATAGAAGAAAATTCACTACATATTATATGTTTACAGTTACAGGAGGAGCTGTGAGCTGGGTGTCTAAACTATAGATAGTTGTAGCACTATCTACAGCAGAAGCTGAGTATATGGCAACTGCATAAGTTTGCAAGGAATCAATCTGGATAAAAAGGATTTTGGAGGATCTTGGGCACTAACAAGAGAAAATTATTTGTATTGTGATAGTCAGAATGTCTTGCATATTGCAAATAATCTAGCTTTTCATTCCAGAACTTAACACATAGGAGTTTGATATCATTTTGTTCGTGAAGTAGTGGAAGATGGAAGTGTTAATATGCAGAAAATTCACACAAAAGAGAACCTAGCAGATGCACTAACAAAGTCAATCAACACTGATAAATTCACTTGGTGTAGATCCTTGTATAGCTTGACAGAGATGTAGACAGCAGAGAAATGACAAGAAAGAAATAACAGTATAGAGATTGATTGGTTTTTAATCAAATCTTCAAATGAGAGATTGTTGGTTTTCTATCCCACATCGGAAGGGGGTGAGATTAGAAGCCTCCATTAAGGCTATTTAAGGAGGCATATGCTTAAGGTTTTATATATCCCAAAATCTCTTTCCCATAACCTTGTGTATTAATTCTTGGTGTGGATTGTGAGATCTTCCTCTTGTAATCTTTGTTTTCCTATAGTGAAAAGTTTTCTATCTTACCTATAGTTTTTCTCAATATTCGTTAAGGAGTTTTTTACATTAAATC
>JANIHZ010000208.1:43972109-43983693 GCA_027478365.1 Erythroxylum rufum | reverse complement strand
TTACTATTAGTTTATTATTAATGTTTATCTTTTATTATTTTATTATTCTTTGTATTTTCATGTGTTTTTATTAGAAACAAAATCTCTACCAATTAAGGGTAACGTTGTATACCTCTGGACCTTCGTAGACCTTGCATATCAGCGAAACTTTTACTAAGATGTTATTGTTGTTGTTGTTTCTAATTTAATGAACAACTTTAATTCACCGTAAGAATTCATAAGTTTTAATTATGCTCTCTCTCGAGTAACATAACCCTATTCTTAGATTGAATTAATTTAAAACTTTTTCTATTCAAGATAATCTAAGAATGCATTAATCTAATTTGTGAATTCTTATGATACCATAATTTAGGAAGATTATGCAGTTCTTTCTCGAGTAACTCATTTAACCCTCATCATTCATATTGTGATCTAACCATACACATCATCTCTCAACCTCAATGTATGAATCTAATTGTTAACCTTCAACTTTTGTTCCTTTAATTTAAACTAAAATAATAATATCAATAAATCTCAAGAAAACTAGGTATTTCATTAAATTAAAATATGAATTTAAAACATTATGTCCTAAGATCCATTCCACCTATATCTATATCCCAGCTAATCTATAAATAAACAAGAAAGAACAATATAAAATAATAAAAACAAAAAGATTAAAAAATCATCATCGTGATATTTTAAATCTTGAATTCTTGATGAATTTTATTGAAATCTTGGTCACCCTTCTAATATCTTCTTTCCACTTAATCTTCAGTTCTTTTCATTGGATTCGAATTGATTCTTTTAGCTTCAAAACTAGTTTGTGCCAAAAGCCTCTTCTGATTCCCATTGCCCCTTATTTTAGTAAATTAAACCCCAATTTTTATGCTAAATATGGCCCTAGCACATGGTCGTGTATATATCATATTTCTTTATCTTACACGCTAGAAAATTTTACATAACTTATCACTGCCAACATGAGAATACGAATAGGACTGTGTATGCCCCATACTGGTGAACATGGGTTAAACATGGAGTATATTGCGTAAGGAGAAACATAATGTCTCTTACTAGAAAACAACCTCTATATGGGATCGTGTAAGTGTCATGTTATTTGGATAAGATATCACTAGGAGAAATAGGATGGGACGTGGTGTTTTTATGTTCCTATTATGTTTTTGAGTCCTTCACTTCTTCCAAAGTTTCTCCTAATCGATTCAATTCTTCTCTAAATTTACTCCTTTCCCTTAAAGAGGTTGAAACAAGACCTAACACAAAATATAATTCCTTTTACGAAACAAATCCTTAAAAATATCCAAAAACACAAGCATAATGTTACCAAAATTCATGCTAAAAATAAAGTCTCTCTAACATGTATCAAACTCCCCCAAACATAAGCATTTGCTTCTCCTTAAGTAAATCAATTTCATCATCCTAAATCAAATAAAAAGCAATTCCAAAAAAACATTAAACATATCAAGGAAACCAATCATGATTATCTACCACTCATTCAATTGTAAAGGTCAACAAAGCGCTAGACAACTCATTACTTATATTAGTTTACAAGTTGATTCAATTCATTTCATGATTTTTCAAACTTTAACCCTATTCACAAAATTTAGCTCTCTATGTAAAATAAATATACATGAGAAAAATGCTTTAACTTTTAAATATATTCATATCCTTTATTAATATAAAACAAATCATTAACTTTAATTTTCTAAAGAGTATTTAGGAGCTTATTTGTGAAGTCACCTAGCCTTTTGATAACATAGTAAATTTCTTATCATGAATACTATTGGTTACTCAATTAAGTCACTATCTCAAAGGGTTACTAGCACCACTCTTTTACTTTAACCTTTATATTGGTATGAAGCCAATGGAGTGATTATTTAATGCTTAATTATTCACAAATTCCTTTTTTTTAGAATAACAAAAATACATAAAAGAAATCACATTTACTCAGTGCATGTACAATTTATACAAAAAGTATTATGATGCTAATTAAGTGTCCATTCTCCCAATTCTTAAAGCAAATTGAATTTTCTTATTCATTAATACTCAAAGCTAGTTACCTAGACATTTAAAATTGCAAAAATAATCAAATTCGTAGTGAATTTTCTCTATTAATGTGCTTTTAAAGTAAACAAATTTCCAATAACTAATTTCAACTGAGAAATTCATACGGCATTATTGCTCATAGAGCAATCAGGAAGTCTATAAAGATCATGTCCATAAGATCTCTAATGGATGGCTCTAAGCCACTATTTGTATGTCCTTCTAGTCCTCCATCTCTTGATCAGTTGTAGTAGCCACTACAACAAAATTGACTTTTGGCTATGAAAAAAATTGTAGTTAAAGGTGCTTAAATCATCGCTAATAGGAATTGGTGATGATTTAGTTTTGTCAACCAAGATATAACCAAATCCTCGTAACTGAAAACTATGGGCGATGTTTTGTGTTAATCGTCACTAATAGTTTTTACCTACACTTTTGTTTTCATAACAAAAAACTATTAGCAACATTGAGGAATCATTGCCAATACCTTTGGCTATGCTTATTTTTTGTAGCTAAAAACTATTAGCTTCATTTTCAGGAACGTAGCTAAAAGTTTTTACCTACTTTTTTTAGAACGAAGACAAAAAATTTTATCTATATTTTTGAAAACATAGCCAAATATTTTTAACTATGTTTTCTAAAATATAGTAAAATTATTACCTATGTTTTAACGAAATGTTATACCATATTAGAATAAATTATTTGTTACATTTTTAATCCATATTATTGTATATAATATTTCGATATATTTTTATTGTTAATTTATTATATGAATAAATATACATAAATAATTGATAATTTGAAGCATTGTATACAAAAAATACTCATTAAATTTCTTCATATAAAAAATTTTAATTACAATTTCAACAATTCTTATATACAAAATAATAAATATAGAGACTAGTTTATAAATTATAATACAAATCACTAAACTATTGCATCTTCTTCAAATCTTTAATCCGCGAAAATGGTATTACATTTAAATTATAATACAAATATAAATTAAAAGAAAAAAACGTAAAAGATGTAAATAATATCATTCACTTTCATCTTCACTACTATTATAATCTGGGCCACTATTTTTCTAAAGTACTTATCATACTTAGCTAAATTTTTTTGAGTATGTTTTAATTCAACTTTAAGCGTCTTATTTCCCTCTTCAAAATGTTGAACGTATATGGATCTTGATGAGGTTGAAACATTTGACTTACAGTCAAAGCCAAGAACTTTGATATAACTAGAATGTGTACTAAGCATGATATTGTAAATGTCTTCTACATCGACCTCATTCCCTTCAAACATTGATTTCTGTAACCACTCTTGCATCTTATTCTAAAATTAAAAAAGAAAAATAAAAAATATTCAATGCAAATATTATTAATTAGTACTACATAAATAAATAAACTAAAAATTTAAGCAAAATTTTTTTAACTTATATAGTTATTTTCCGCTTCTTCTGACATCCACCCTTGACTTTTTTTTTATAGTGAGTGACCTTTTATAGTGTGACCCTATCATATACTTATCCATACAGTTCCTTCTCTTTCCATTTCATGAAAGAAAAATAAAAGGCACAATAAATAATATAGTGTTTCTTGATATAGTTATAACTCGTAAACAACATATTCATTTTGGATGACTATAAATGATTTAGACCCTTGATTGTGAGGTGCTTTCATTTATCCTCTATTAACCTTTGCCTTTTCACATCTTTCCTAAATAAAGAAAATAGAGTAGGTAGTTATTAAATCATCTAACAAGATTAATGAAAGCAAGTGTGAAAGGAAAGAAAAAAACCTCAACTTTAAGAGAGGCCCAATAATCACACAAATTATTCTAATTTTATTGAGATATTCATTCCGAACATGTCTCCTTGTCTTCGCATCAGAAGGAAAAAATTTATAAAAATGATTCAATCTATAATAATGATCCTTAGTAATTTTATTTAACAAAGAAGTCATGCAGTTTGAAACATCAGGATTCTCGATATTGATAATATTCAATTTCATCTGTGAATAATAAGTAAAATTGTAATTCATCTTAAAATAAGTGAAACAATATTTCATATATTTAAATAAATTGATAAATTACCACAACTTTATCTAAAGTATTTTCAAGCAAGTTATCTTCCTTCAAGTCCTTAGCATGCTTCAGTCAAGGTAATTATGTTCTCGTTATAACCTCCAACTGACTTGACAATTTTATAGATTGGATCCTGTCTATAGGATGACCTTGTGAAGTGTCAATATGTATTGACAACTTGCTATTCATTGCAATGTTCATTCGTTGCAATTCATAACCTCTAGTTATACCTCCACGTCTTTTTTTAATATTAACTTTGGAACCTAACAACAAATCAATAATGATAAGAAAATACATATTAAAAATGTAAACATATATTTGAGCGTAAGTCTATTTGTAGGTGTTAAAGATTAATAGACATGTAGATCCCTCTATACTAGTTGATTCATTATTGTTTAAGGAAGAATGAGGTTGTTCCTAACTAATTTTATTAGTGGTTGAGGTCGAATGTTGTTGTTGGCTAGGAACTGATTGATCTGGTTAAAGTTGCAGACCTCTTTGTTCTACAATTTCAATATTTGCCACCTTTATCCCTTTATTTCTACCAGGTGTCATTATATTAGATATCTACAAAAAAATGTAATTTTATTAACATCACAATACATCCAATCATCATTAAAAAAGACATTCAATCATTAACATTAATTACATTAATACAACTAAATCATCAACAATCTGCATTAACATAATTCAATCATCAACAATCCGCTTTAATATAAGTCAACCATCAATAATCCGCATTAACATAACTCAATCATTAACAATTTGTATTAACGTAAATCAAACATCAATAACAGGCATTAACATAACTCAATCATCAAAAATCCACATTAAATAACTCAATCATCAACAATATGCATTAACATAACCCAATCATCAACAATCCGCATTAACATAAGCCAATCATCAACAATACACATTAACATAACTCAATCATTAGCAATCCACATTAACATAAGTCAACAATCAATAACTTGCATTAACGTAACTTAATCATCAACAATCTACATTAATATAACTCAATCATCAATAATTCGCATTAACATAAGTCAATCATAAAAAATGCATTAACACAACTTAATCATCAACATTTTGTTTTAACATAAGTCAACAACAACAAGACCCAATATGTAGTAGTAGTAGTAGTAGCAGCAGTAGTCGTAGTAGTAGTAGTAGTTGGATGGTAGTGGTAGTGGTAGTGATAGTGGTAATAGTAGTAATAGTAGTAGTAGTAGTCGTGGTAGTAGTAATAGTAGCAGTGCTAGTAGTAGTAGTAGTAGTAGTAGTAGCGGTAGTAGTGGTGGTGATGGTGGTAGTAGTAGTAGTAGTAGTAGTAGTAGTAGTAGTAGTCATAGTAGTCGTAGTAGTATGAGTTACTAAATTAAGCTAAATCCCTAAGAGATAAGTACTACCTATTTATAAGTTTATGTTGACTACAATACGAATTACAAGAATCTCTTTACAAAGGATCCTTTACTTGAATCCTAGTACACTAAAGTTTTCTATTGTAGGTCATATCCTCGGTAATTTTCAACATTACCATATCATTCTTGATTACCTCCCCCTAAGATTTTTTAAGCTCCCTTTTTTCCTTTTACAGTCATTGAATACTATCTTCTCACACCTTCTCATTGAAGCATATGGGTGTCTCCACTTGACATATCCAAATCACCTAATTCTTATCTCTCTTAATTTGTCAATAATTTTAGCTACCTTCAATTTGTCCCTTATCGTTACATTTTGGACCTTATTTCTTCTAGTAAGGTTGCAAATCCATTAGAGCATCCTCATCAACAACATGCATTAACATAATTAAATCATAAACAATCTCCATTAACATAACTCAATCATCAACAACACGTATTAATGTAACTAAATCATCAACAATCCATATTAATATAAGTCAACCATTAATAACATGCATTAAGATAACTTAATCATCAACCATCCAAATTAACATAACTCAATCATCAACAATACGCATTAATATAACTCAGTCATCAATAATCTGCATTAACATGAGGCAGTTGTCAACAATATACATTAACATAACTCAATCATCAGCAATCCGCATTAACATAAGTTAACCATCAACAACACATAATATAAATTAATCATCAACAATCTGCATTAACATAACTCAAACATCCATAATACCCATTGACATAAATGCTACCAAAATTAAATTTCAAACAATATAAAGAACACTTTTATTACCTTCAATCATCATGATCAAGATCTTGAAAATCATCATCATTAATTGCATTATAATTCGACTCTTCATCGCTAATATATTTGGCAAAAGTATCATCATTGTCATATAAGTCATCCTCAATATAGTCTTCATCTCTTTATTCAACAAGATTGACTTATACTTCATTTACTTATAGTATATGGGACCAACATCTCTCCTGTGGAATGATGATATATCTGCATCTTTTATTTCTAAGGCTCCATTATTCAGCTTCGATTCAATCTCTTGATATAATTCATCACCATTCTTACCCATTGGACCATTTTCCCTTTCACAAAAATTAGAAAGATTTTGGTGTTAAAACTTTTACACAACTTTCCAATTGTTTCCCAATACAGTGTCGTTGAGGTAGAACACTTTCTTCACTTCACTTGTAAGCACAAAAGGGTCATTATCATACCATGTTTTTCTAACATTGATACTAGTAATATTGCCATTCACTTTTATGTTTATCCCATTGTCACCAAAATTAAACCATTTGTACTTAAAAAGAACAACCTTTTTATCCTTGATATAATGCAACTCCATTATTTCTAAGATGACACTATAGAAGTCAATAAAATCGTCATTACGTTGTCCTTAACAACAACCCTACAATTTTAGCTTATAAGTTTATTGTCACGATTTTTTTATATGAAATCTAACTCCATTAACAATGCAACCTATATATTTTTTCACACATATATGAGGCCCACATGCCAAAGAATATAATGTTGTAATCACCTCTAGCAATTAACAATTATGTAACCATATCATATGTACAAAAATATATAATTAGAAGCTAAACTCACCTATAAATTGCCATAAGTTCATACTATTCCATGAATAACTTACTCGAGTCCTAAACTATGACGAAAAGTTTATCTTATGTCTTCCTTCAACATTAATAATTCCTTTGCTTCTAATCTTATCTTTCTGTACTCTATTTAAAAAAGTAAATAGATGTCAAAAAATACAAGTTGAATGTTATACTTAAATATGAAAGAATGAATGAGAAGTAATATACATACTCTATATATAAATCGACTTCCTCAAATTGTTTAAAATATATCAATAGCCAATTTCAAGTTCGTCTTTAGTTAACTCTACATATTTTTTTATTCCAAGTGGTCTTATTTGGGAGAAAACTGACAAGCTACCATCCTGATCAAAATTAAAGTTACGTTCTTCTCTATTAAATCTTATCCTAACGTCATTTAAGTACATAGAACAAAACGTCAAGCATTCATTCAATATATAAGCCTTTACAATAGAGCCTTCAAGTCGAGCTCTATTACGCATATAGTGCTTAAGGGAGCCTAAAAACCTAAACGAAATATAAAACATTAATAGTTGTTACTAACTAATAACTTAAGAAAAAAAAGTATAAGTTAATATAAATTACCTTTTAATAAGGAACATTCATTGAAATTGAACCGGTCCACAAAGTTTTGCCTCTTACAGTAAATGAATTACCATATACACCATAAAATCAAAAAAGACAGGGGGAATGTTAGTTCAAGCTTACATATAATCAAAGCTATGTCTTTTTCCATTTTTCCAATCTCTTCTACTTTCAATGTCTTACAACATAATTGCTTAGAAAACTCACTCAATTATGCCAAAGTTACGGACACATCCTTCGGCAAATACCCATTTATTTTAACAGGAAGTAATCGTTGCAGAAGTATATAAAAATTATGGAAACAATTTATCCTGAAATTTTCCCTCATTAGCGTTGACACAACGACCTATGTTAGATGCAAACTCACCATGAAACTTGATTGATTGAAGAAATTGACAAAAATTTTGCTTCTTTTTTTTGACATGTTGTATTATGTAAATGGAATGATGTTTGAGCCATCATCTCTTCTTTTTTAAATGCAAATATTTTCTTATATTCATGTTTTCCAAGTCTAATCTAACCTTAATTATGTCTTTCAATTTTCCATCAATTTCCATCAAAGTACCTAAAATATTCTCACAAAGGTTTTTTTTCAATATGCATCATATCAAGATTATGCCTCAATAGCAATTCTTTCTAATGTGGCAAACTGAAAATTATGGCTTTTTTATTCCAATTAAGGTCAACAACACTTCACTTTCACTTTATATTACTTGGGTGTTTGCTAAGTGTAAATTCACCCAAAAGTGATAGTTGGTCAACCAATTCATCACTAGACAAATGCAAAGGAGCTTCACTGTATTCTACTTTTCCATTAAACAATTGCTTCTTCACCATCTATACCTATATTCCAAGTAATGACGATGTCCTATATAACATATTTTACTTCGTGGCCTCATTAAATGAGTTTGATGGTTACACATAGGATAGGCCATATACTCGTTAGTTCTCCATCCAAACAAATTATCATAAGCTGGAAAATCATTTATAGTCTACAAAACAGCTACATGCATTATAAATGTTTCACCTTCAACTACATCATAAGTTTCTAATCCAACCTCCAAGAGATGGTTTAAGTCATCAATTAGTGGTTGCATATATACATCGATTTCCTTACCAGGAGTAGTAGATTTTAGAACAAGTAATGACAATAATAAAAATGGCTCCTTTGTACGCTTCCACGGAGGTAAATTGTATGGCGCAAGAATTACCAACCACATGCTATAAGAAGTACTCATATTACCAAATGTAATTAATATAATTATATATGGTAATTAATATAATGATATATGAATGTATAGATAACAATTTTCATTAATATAATGATTTAAGAATGTATAGATAATCGATAAATTTTCTCATATCTTAGTTATCATATTATTCTATTTAATCATAATTCTCTATTGATTATATATAAATTCTATAGTATTATATAGAATTTGTGTATTATATATAATTTCTATAATATATAGAGTGCAATATATAGAAAAAGGGTTGTCAAACGTGAAGCCAAAATCATGTTGTTTTATGAAATTAAAAACCTAATTACCCAAAGATAGGACATAAATTGTTTGGATAGAGCCTGTGAACAATTAGAGGCTTAAAATAGGGCCCATTTTGGCAAGCAACAGACATTCTAGAGAGTTCCATTAGGATTTAAATCAACCATCTAAATGAATAGGAAGGTTTAAGAAAATTTGCTTGGAAATACATTTAATATCACCCCCAAAACCTACTCTTGCCTCTCTTCACCTTCAGCAGGCAACAACAGTAGCAATAACAGTAACAACCTAGGCTTATCCAAACACCCACCCTTCACTCTCTGTCATCTTCTTCTTCATCTTCTTCCCTTTTTAGGTAATTGTTCAACTCTATTCACTTCTCTAGTTTCTACTTCTACTTTATCTTATGAGGATCGAATTAACTGTTAAAGCTTTTTCCTTTAACACTAACACTATTGGTGATGATGGTGTAGATCCGTATTCTTTTATAAAGGCTCATAAAGATTATATGTTTTTTTTCCTTAGTTATATCACTTTTATCATATGAAGTTGTCTCAGTTAATAGATCACAAAATTAACATTGCTAGAATGTAAGAACAAATTTATGGAGAAGTGGGATATTTGTGTGCATGAATGAATATCCAAGATTTCCAAAGTTATTTCCTCAGTGTTTCTTATTATTTACAAAGTTTCTATTGTATGTTATAAGTTCAAGTTTAAGAAGTTCTCTCTTGTTGATGATTTTGGTCAGAAATAATGCATTATATTTATACCCATGTTTAAAATTAATTTATGGATTGATTACAGCTATAAAGATAAGTAGTGAACTTTACCTCGATTAATAAAATTTTTTGTATTATATTTGGTGATAGAAGACTTAAAAAAGTTATATGGTATATGTTGTATAATTTTGTAGTCTATTTATATAGGTTGTGACTTATGTTTTGAATAAACTAAGTATAAAAGTACTGATTATAAGTGTAATACAAACTTTCTTTTATTATGTGAATAGGTTATAAACTCAACTTCAACTATTTATACTAACTTGTTGATGTCCACTAATAATCTTAGAAGTGCATCAGATGTTAGAAGAACATTCAAATAAGAAGTCTTCTATTATTAAAGATGTAAGATCACTTATTAATCTGTGGTATGTGCTATGAGTTTTATTGATCTTTAAGGGTGAGTGGCAAACTTATAACGTGCTTGAGCAGGGGATTTGTGGTTGGTTAAAAAATTAAGTTATGATGATCTTTGCTTCTTCTATGAATATTATGTTAATTGCACATAACTTCATATAATTTTTTCCCTTATTTAATTGTACACTTCGCTTCTATATTGTTTATATATATGACGTTTTTTTTAATTCTATTGACTTTTCATAATAAAACTATTAACATAAATTCATTGCAAAATGTCGACGTGACAAATAGTTTCTGATGGCATAAATGAGCTCTGATGGGAGGTATTTGGTAAATTTCTCCCTACTAAAGAACAAGTCAATGCACAACAAATTTGCTCACCAAAGTCTAATTACCGCTTGCCTTCAGTGACCGATCTTCTTCTTCAAGGTTTTTAGTATCATTCGAGTTAGCTCTCTTTCTTTAGTATATGTATCTCATTTTCTATTAAGAAGCTATTAGATGAAATGTGTGATTGTATATACTATATGTTGTGTAAAGCTTCCTTGAATCTTCAAGAGAGCGTAGATGAAAATGGAGGCAGTGGCAATGTCCTGATGGTTCGTACATGATTACGCAAATTGGAAGTTTTGAAACAATCTTTGATTGTGAAAACTATGCCTATTTGTTGTGACAATGATGGAGTCATTTAATCAGGTATATATGTGTTCGAATTTGGGTTCCTTATACCATTTCAATTAGCTTTTTTAGTTTTTAGGATTTAATTTTTCAAATGATTGTGAAGAAATTAAGGTGATTTTTCTCTGTGGTTTGTTCCTTAGGTGAAACGTATGGTACATGTGATTCATCTAATTTACTGTTCCATACTACATCTGGGAAATCTTTCAATGTATCTTCTATTAGTTTAGTTAAAACCAAAATTTAGTTTGAAGCGGCTGTCAATAAACCAATTACTGGAGGAAGATTTTTTTTTTGTTTCAATTGATGCCTTCGAACTTGTAAGGAGCCTTTTTGGGAATCCAGACATAGGGAACTCATTTACCTTATCTACCTAGTCTCATATCACTTGGAATCCAGAAAAATAATTTTTTTCTTTTTCTCTTCAATAAAATAGGAATGAAATTCATTATCTTTTTCTCTTTATTTATTGTTTTGTCCGTAAGAATTGTTAAAGTTGTAATTA
>JANIHZ010000208.1:43941530-43957564 GCA_027478365.1 Erythroxylum rufum | reverse complement strand
GTGTTTAGCACGCCACCCTCGCGGGACAAGGACTCGGATATCCCCAACGATATCGGGTTCGGGTCATTGCGGGAGTGGGGTGCTACAGCTTATCTTTTGTAGGAAAAGTTTTATGGAACGTCTTAGATTTTAACTCACCATCCTTAAATGGAATAAGGAGAGATTTATCTACCTTAATTGCCTCTTATGATTGAGTTTGTTATCTTATTTATTTGATATTAAGGGAAATACCATGTTTGAGTGTATATGGTGGGATTAAGACTTCTTTTTTCTTATTTTTATGTTATAACTAACATATTTTCTTTTTATTTTTGTTTTTTTACATATTTTAAGTTGATTTTTATATGTTAATTAATGCATACATATCATTTTTAATAAGCCAAATGTCATAAGGGAGGAGAGATAGCAAAAAAGTTGGAGAAATCAAGTTAAAGAATGAATAAGGGGTGCATAAGCAAATCAACATCGATCTACGTTATGGGATATGTGGTTGACCTATTTCATGAGTTGGTCAACATTGTAATAACTACAAGTGCACGGCATAGCTGTAGCTAGTATCGACAAGTACGAGTCGATCCCGCGAAGACTATGAATACTAGTACTTACCCTTCCCTTATTATCTAGCCTAAGGACTGATTTTAGATTTTTAATTAAAGGAAATAAAAATAAACAAGTGAAATAAAATAGGAAACGAAATTGAAATAAAGAATTCAGGAAGCATTAGGAAATTATCGATATCAAGTCATTAGTACCTAGATTTCGAATCCCCCTAACCCTTAACCAATTGATCATTTTTCATGAAATTGTGTTGTTGATTAGTTAGATCGTGGAGATTCTTGAAGTATATTAGTAGTTGACCTTGAATCCACTAACAACTAATCCTAAGGTTTCTAACCAAATTACTCAGGTAAAATTTTATAAGATTGCATTACTGTTTTATGAATCCTTTTATTAGGTTTGACCCTAATCTAAAAGATTTATATCATCCTAGTTCTAGAGTTGCAATCAACTCTTTCTAATTATTGTGGATCTATTCAATCCTAGGATTTCTCCATCGCTACGTTGACCTAGATACTAATGAAATAATTAGTTACACATTGTTGAATACGAAATCAAATACACATATATAGAAACTTGAATCGAAAACAGCAGAATCATAATTCTAAATCTCCCTGATTATTGTCTACCGAATATTCTGATGATATAGAGTGGATCTGTCAATAAAATCTTCGCGTCTCCCGCTCCTCTAGGTCAAAATCACCTTTGAATTCGTCTATAGAACTTTTAGAATGATGCCTATTGCTTCCTTAGCCACCAAAAACATCTTTTTATATCAAAAGCTAGGGGGGTTTTGTGACTTATACAGTTTGGTACACAATCATGTATTAGACTATATATATCCAAAAACTCTAAAAATAGTGATTCTACACGACCTGAAAGAAGTGCACAGCCTAATGCATAATCATGCATCACTTTTGTGCTTCGATTCTTCATTTTATACCGTGTTTTTGTCCAAATTCTTCTCCTTTAAGTCCATAAAGGCAATCATAACCTATAAACATACATAAAGCACATTAAGTACCAAATATACAATAAAAGTATATAATATCAATCAAAAATACATCAAATATGAGGTAAAATTATGATCAATTATGCATCTATCAATATGCATTGGTTTACATACATAGTAATGAAAAGTTAGGATACATAAGCAAACTAGTGATAATATATGTAATGGGTTTAACAATGGTCACAAAATAGAGCAAAACATTGTGTAAACATAAGCAAATTGATGCTAAAGTAAAGTTGTGTCCTAATTATATAACGTCCTAGACTTAACTATATATAAACTCAACTCAGATTTGCCCTTGCCAAAACCCTAACCTTCTAACCAAATCCTTCCTTATAAAATAAAACTCAACTCCTAAAACATTAAATCATCTACAAATCAATAAGTTTTTACATTTAGAAGAAAAACTAGGAATTTTTCACTATAGGAGTTTTGGAGATATTGGGAACATATCCAAGTAATATTCTTCGATTTCATGGTATTTATGCATTGAACTTAAGAATTTTTAGCTTGAGTTGGGTAAAATTTTAGATTGAGCTTACTAACTATCATAAAATATTGAAAAGTATTGACTTATGGTTGTCAAAACTAACAACGATTATGGAATAGTATGATTAATATTATGGGATTGTGTTGTTTTTTAATTATTCATAAGTTTAAGATGTTGTGTGTACTTGCAGAGTGAATAAAGTGTATTATAGTGAAGTGTTGGATAGTTTTAATTTATGATAAAGTATGGCCCCAAGATCAAAGGTGATGGCTTAAAAAAAGAGGAGTCACGCCTTCTCTTCTTCGACACCACCTCCTTTAGGGGAAATTCCTAGGTGTAAATAAGGAATGGTATGATTTGCAATAATAATATGGTGACTAAAAAGACTATAAGTGATAATATAGAGAGAACCTTTAAAATAATTCTCATAGTCTGAGGTCGAAAATTTTGTTAAATATTTAGGGAGATTACTATCTAGAGTTTAGGAAGGAACTCTACACCAACATTGTTAATAAAGCTAAGCCCAAACTAATCAAGGTAAATTCCTAACTATGAGGCATTCGAATTTTACTTTCTAACGAAGTTATCTAGAAGCATCTCAGTTTTCTATTGGAGGTTAAAAGTTGAGTTTTCAAAATAGTAGACCATCAAGTAATAATGAATGTAGTCAAAGTATTGATGAGGTTTAGGATGAGGACTACTTTTTCCCACTGGAATGATGCACTTTTTTTATAAGAACCTTGCCATGTAACTCTGACCAGTGGCCTACATACCCAACCATAACGTATAGCCTCAATACAATAAATTGGATTAACCCTAGTAATTTTAGATTTATATCTGCTAGACGTCCTTTATAATGGTTTAGGCAATGCTCAAATAGTTAGAATATCATCCTTAATGATGAACTTTATCAGTAGTGTGGTTTGGCATAAGTCAAACGATAAGAATTTTATATTCCTAGTATTGATTTAAAAACTATTAAAGAAGCAAGGAGTGGACCTTTATAGTGTTAGGATTGCAACAATTAAAGAGGCAAAATGCATTAATGATGATAAGGTGAGGTTGTTCAGTTACACTTAAGAGAATAATAGGTTGATCAATTCAAGAAGATTAGATAGAAGATACGCAAACAACCCAAGGCAAGAAGAGGGGTAAGCAGACAATGATGAAGAGTTTGATAAGGAAGGAGAAAACATAGAAGCAATTGCAAGGCCATAGAGGGTAATAATGTAGTAGCTGGCAACATCCTTTTAACATTCTTTCAAAAGAAATAGTTGTTTCATGCTAAGCTGGATATGATATGATCTTATCTTTAGTAACACTCATCACCTCCTTAGTTTCCTTGGTAACCTACATTCATGCATGCATGTAGTTTATCTTTTCTTTTATGTTAGGATGTTTAGTTAATGTAATTGTTATCTTTCTTTTGTTTGTTTATTTTGTTGAATTTAAAGATATAGAAAATTGGATGTATTTTCTTATTTTTGTGCCTCCACAGATTTGGAGATTTTTTTTACAACTATGTATAGTAATTCATAATGGTGTTTCCCTTTCAAATAATTACGTTTTCATATAATTTTTTGGATCCTTCTTACTTTACTATTTATGTACAACAGTGGGGACGATAGTTTCCAAAGTGTGGGGAGTGATATTAAAATGTATCTAGTTACATTTTAATTTTTCAAAATTTTCAAACTTTTTTTTATGTTCTTAGCTTTCTTTTAAGTTTTATGTTTAGGTTCTTATTAATTACTTTAGGTTAGAAACATAAGTATACTGATTGATGTATTCTATGCTTACAAAGATTTATCAGTTTTAACCGCAAGTACATGATATAGCTATAGTCAGCACAGGCACGTACAAGTTAATCTCACGAGGATTGTAAGTACTAATATTAACTTTTTTCCTATTATCTAACTGTCGAATCAAACTGTAGATTTAATTAAAAATTAAACTAAACTAAGATTGAAATAATAATAAACTTAGACAAAGGAAAATACTATGAAAAGTTGATATTAAGTAAATAGTACCTAGGTGATGAATCCCCTTAAGAATTCTTAAATATTAACCTTTATCATGCAATTAAATTATTGATTATTGAACCATGGAAATTCCTAGCTCATGTTAATATCTTTCTTAAGACTATTAACAACTAACCCTTCAATTGATTAACTGAAATCTCTTTCAAGTTAAAACCCCCTAAGATTGCATTATTAATTTGTGAATTTCACTATTAGATTTAATCCTAATCTAAAAGATTTCTATCGTCCTATCTTTAGGTTTGCATGCAACTCCTTAGAATTATGGTAGATCTATTTACATAAAATGATTTTTCAATCTCAATCATATGAAATCAGATAATGAACTAATATTTTCAGATATATTAGATCAAGAGTGTAACACATAATTGAATCACAATAAATCAATCAATAAAATTGCATTGAATAAAATATTAAATCATATTTCCATCCCAACTTAGGTTCATCATACTAAGGCACTAATAAAATTAGTTCCTAATCATATAAAACAAAACCAATGAAAAATATTCAAAAGAACAAATAGAAATCAAAGAAATCATATTCTAAAGCAACCTTTTGCCTCTAATGAATCTTCTTGCAATTTAGATTTAATGATGTTATCTATCAGATTTTGTGACATAATCTTCATATTTTCCTCATCTTTTGATTAGAACTGCCTCTTCTCTGTGTTTATTACGACTCAAAAATACTCTATAATTCGCTTGCTCCTATTTTGTATAATGTCTTTTTATAGCAAAAAAACTAAGGTTTTTGTGATATACACGACATTTACATAGTCATGTAGGAGACCGTGTATCTCCAAAAACACCTGAATTCATGATTTTACATGACACATAGACTTACATAGGCAAAAGCTCACAAAAGGATCTTATGTGTATACATAATATGCAATTTTTATTCAAATTAATTATCTCAATGATTACTAAAAATGACTCAGAAAAGCAAGTTTATTATAACTTTAATCCTTGTGTATACTAATTCAATTCAATAGTCAATAATGATTTAAATTATTCGGTCAGATTTTAACTAATTCGGGATATCAATTAATAAGATGTAATAAAAATATTATAATAAACTCAATAAATCCCTTCTCCGCACTTACAATTTTACATTGTCCCCAATGTACACGATAAAAACATAGATGAATAAAACAACAAAAAGTAAGAAAAGGTCAAAATTGGTACTACCTTGAATAATAAGAATTACAGGGTTCTAATTTTGAGGAAGGTTCTTATATTAGATACAATCATCCTTGCAAAATATAAACAAAAAGGGATACAAAGATAAAAGAAAATAAATAAGAAACGTGGAAATAAAGACAACATAAAATAAAATAACATTGCATTAACATTTAAACAAAATAAAATAACAAAGGGAAAAAAGAAAAATACACAAATAATGAGAAAAAGAAAAGATTAGATAAAACTAAACTTAAGCAATCCTCAATCTTGATGTGATTCTAGCATGTCTATCAACAGAAGGTCCTTAGGGTCGTACAACCTCAAACTAGGGAGGAGTTAAAGATGATGTACCCAGTCCAGATGGTGGAGGTTGAAATGTCATCCTTGATGGCTTATCATTTACATCAATAAGCCTCCCATCCATCTATTTTAGGCCTCGATATGCCCTATCCGCTCCACGATCTTTGCCTGCTATACTATGATAGTATGTTGAGTACCCAAGTTTTGCTCCATGTGTTTCTCCAGCTAAGCTATCTTTACTTGGTCTGGGTGTGGTATCCGCCCTCCTCATATGCGACCCCTCCCTTATGGGATGGAGATGAGGGCGGCTGCAGTTGCTACTCAGCTATATATGGCTCCCTGTCTCCTCCTGATGTGGTTGACTTATCGGGAATCCCAATTAGGCAGTAGACTAGATGTCACTCGTAGGTCTCCACCGTCTAAGTACCATATGCATATAGTTCATCACATTGAGCTTCAGCACTGCCATAATACCCATCAGTCACATCAACGGTAGTCTATTGAAGACCCCCATTTGTCGTGCAAGCCTCGTCATATAAGGTCCGACACAAATCATCCCGACCTTCTTTTCATCACTCTGGCATCAGATGAATTGGGCTAATGCATGCCCCAGATGTATTGACATTTGCTCACTCATGCTCTACAAGTAGAACATGTCTAGATTTTCGACAACTCCATAATTGTCACCCTGACTGTTCAACGTATGACTCAGAATACCATGTATATATCTTAGTGTGGGATGTTGTAGTATGGACACCTTTAATTTACTAGCGTCGTAGTCTTCCTTCATGTTAATCTTACACTAGAAGTTTTGAGGAGACAATCCATAGGGAAAGTCTGTCCACAGTGCGATGTATTCCGATGTCCCAACAAACTCCTACTTGTAAAGACCCGTCATGATGGAGAGTTCCTAATAGCTCATCCGGACCATCTCTCCCATCATCCGGAACTGGATCATGTTTGGTCAATCCCCATTGTAGCTGTCCCTCTCCACGAAGAACATGGAGAGCATCTCAAGCATCAGGTCCCAATATGAAGGCTCCATGATCTCGAAGAATCGGGGCCACGTTCCAGCGTTAACAAGGTTCTAAACTTGTTGAACCAAAAGAATCCGCTTCAGTGCCTCCCACTTAATGCATCTACCAGTCCCAAATTTTTTTCTTTGAGCCGGTGGTGTTGTTCCCGTTGGGCTCCAACATTGACTAACAACATGTGTGGCTGCTCTAGGGGTTGGGCTATATTGACAGGCTCGTGTTGTAGGCGAGCTTCAGTCGGATCTCTAAAAGACCCTTTTTGTTGTTGTCTCTTTCTTGTGATCTTTTCTCGTCACAGTCCCGTCACTGTTTCTACTTTTCATATTTCTAGATTGTCAAAGTTGTTTTAATTGATAATTTGACTCGTATAAGTTTTACTTGAGCCCAATTATCCATAAGCTAAAACGCAAACGAGGGGAAAGCATGATCATGATTTTGTACCCCTGCTGAGTCAAAATGACTAACAAAGCGTAGTGGGGAAAAAAGTGCATATTCCTTTTCTGATCTATTGTACCACGAATTGACTAAAAGGAAAAGGTGCATTAACCTCTCGCAACCAAATGAAAGTAATGTGTAGCCAATCAAGTAGGAGTATATGAGTACTTTTAGCGTCCAGTTTTGTGCTTTATTTGTCTCCTCCACCGTAATAGCATCCAGAGAATGCGAGCATCCTGGATTCGAAACTTATGACTCGACGGTTCAATTGCTGAAATGAATTTTCTGCCACATTACAATGTGACCTCTGAAGGAATATGGGTAGGATAGTTACGAGAATTGATATAAACTTTAATTAAATATAAATAATAGACACGAAGTGATATTTTAGAATATTTATTTTATGAACTAACTGGTATCATCACTTTTAAATGTGAATTGTAAATTTGAAACAATAAATTCATACTTACTCCTAGCTCTTCTATATGTGTTGTGTTAATCTTGAGTAATGATTTTACGTGGATCCTGTATGGTTTTCTATATAATTCCTGCCACGTACAATGACTTTAATATAGATATATAGATATAAAGCTACCATTTGCTACAGATAGCTTCTTTTGGAATGAGTAGACAAGCCTGAAAAAAGAATGTCTGGTCCCTGACCCCCGCACTTGGATAGCTATAAACTTTCCTCAAGTATAAATGTACATCAGAAATCAAAAGAAATTTCCACCCCTGGACCTCCTACCTTCATGACAAGGTGCCTTTTGCTGGTAAGGGCTTCACAAAAGAGAAGTCATCTTCATTACTTGTTTCTTGCTCATGACGTGTTTCTATTATTTCAGTTGCTTGATCATCATTGTCCACACTTTTAATTAAGTCCTCGGTTGCTGAAGAAAGTGATAATGGTTCAGCTTCCATATCAGACATTTCTTGATCTTCATATCCGAATGACCGAGTTGAGTGCCCTGTAGTTTTGAAACGTTGCAGTTTTTGTCTTGAAGAGTGCACTGTTGAAGCATTCGGGCTAATACTTCCACCCAAGGTTACATTGGAGGACTTTCCTCCTTTCCCCTGTCTCTTTTTTGCAGCCATGTGCCACTTCTTAAGAGCCCTTGACGTTTGCTCATCGAAGATTGATTTCTTCATAGACGAACCCATCTGTTGGACAATCACAACTCAGTAAGTACAAGCTGCAGAATAATGATAGTTAAGTAGAATCAATCCTTTTTAAACTATGATCTTCATTTTTCATTTTCAGAAATGTGGAACATTTATGTTTTTGCATGATACTGAAGCTAGTGTCGTCATTCCTAGAAATAGCGAGAACGTTTTATGTTTCTTTTTTCCTCTTATTGGACAACAAGGTGGTAACCTTCAGGTTCCTTATAACACTTGTTCGGGCATGTTCTTTAATGAGGATGAATTTTCAATTTTTACTGACTTCTGAAAATGCTTGATTAGAAAACCGCTGTATGCAAAAGATGACAGGTACCTGGGTTACAAGTGCATATAGTGGAAGAGTTATGTAACTGCACAGAAGCAGAACACCAACCCTGCAAAACCCAAAGAGTTTACCCATTTAAGGCTTTGCAATTTACCATCAAATGTTTGATATCCTATGAAACTGCCAGATTGAGTGATGAATACCTTATATTATGCCATTAGGTGATGAATTCTTACATATCAAGTTTATATTGGACATCAGAAGTGATATCCTGACAGAAAAATTTTATGGGCAGTGAAAAGAATATGAAAACTTACCCTAAAGCAACTTTTACTATTGCAAGCTTGAAGTTAGCATGGAAGCAAGATTTCAACCCAAATGAATACTGCAAAAAGAAGGAAAAAAAAAAACTGTGTCATGCATATGCTATGGTATAGAAATGAGTAGTTGTGAAGTTTTCTAACTGAAACAGATAGTGTGAGAACAATCCGATACCCATATCCACAAGAAATAGGTTATCTGGAATGCATTCTGCAAGCCAAAAAAGGAGAAATTTAGTGTTTGCTGGCATAAATAAGAGATGAAGTCTTACGGTAAATAATCCAAGGAAGGATTGTATATATGTACGATTGACTTGTTAGAATTAATTATCTGTTACCAAAATTTAAAGAAAAACATAACACTAGCATCAAAGCAGAGACAGGAAGAAACTTCAGATCACAAAACGATTATTCACTTTGATAACAGCTCATATACATGAAGATTGTCACAGGCAGCAGTATATACGACATTTCCCTTCATGCCTTTCGAGTACCCCAAAACATAGCAACAGAAAACTAACCAAGATCTGGAAATCTTAATCTAATCATTGCCTTGTGCCATCATTTTGGAAATGAGTTTTACAATACCTGAAATAAAGCAAAGTGGATAAGATAAAGAACTAGTTGAGGTCGACCGAACCAGAAGTATTTGTCTGAGCCCTGCACAAGAGGCATCCCCTGCACAACTGCATGTCTTTCTGTCATTTCAAGGGCCATCTTAGTCAAAATCGCCTGAAGCTTTGTACCAACGGCTAAAATTATCTGCAAACAGTTGAATGTTGCAAACAGTTGAATGTCAGGACATTGTTTTATCTAGTTAACATGGTAAAAGGATGTTAAGAACAGATCTTACAATGACAGGGATAGTTGAAGCCCAAAATAATGCTTGCCATCCTAGGAAAGATACAACAAATTAATAGAATTTACTATCTTCTATTCATCTTGTTAAGTGTATATAGTTCTACCAATCAGAAATAAAGAAAAAGATACAGAAAGAAGGAGCTTCCCTTACCTTTAACATTGAGAAGCAAAAAGATAACAAATGATGCCCATAAAACAGGACTGCAACAATATAACACAGTAAGGACAAATATCTGAAGTAATCAAATGTATGAAAACTTTTCAAAGAGAAAAGTATGAAATGAGTAGGAGCTATCAACTGATAACTAACTGTTACCTGACCCCGACAACTACCTTGAAATCATCCTCTAATGATCTCTTGATGTACTTTTGGAAGTTAAATTTACTTCCAGGGGCTAGATGGACCTACAAAACAACAAAAATAGGATTTCAAAAGGGACTGACATGTTCAACATTAAGAGACTACTATTTACAATTTTGAAGACCCACGTTGATGAACCCGTTGCGCAATGTTAAATAATCAGCCTTGGCAACAGACCTGAAAAATTGTCGAAAAAAGCATCCCTGCAATAGAAACATGCAGTTATATTCTTCGAAGGAAGTCATTCTGCAATTTTTAATGTTAATGTTTCTCTTTATTCATCAAGGCTTCTTCATATATCAGATAAAGCCACTAAATATTTGGTCAATCGCACTTCCTATATTAAGCAAATAAAATATATGAAGAAAGAAAAAACAATTTAGGGAAGTTCTTACAATATAGAAGAAGAACGTAATTCTAGTCCAGAAACTAGTGTGCGCTCTCACAAAAGATGTCTCATGCGTAAGCCTGAATCTTGAAGGATCTGCACATCCAACAATTCAAAGAATTTATAAGGTCTGCTACGAAATAAATTTGTGAAGTTCTGTGAGTGAGAGACTCAATTTCATTGTCACAAACTACAATATTATAAGCATGAGAAAATATACCATTTGAGAATTCATAATCAGTGGATGAAGTCTCCTTCTCCCACTCCTTCCAGCCACGAATCTGCACAAAATAACTTTGATCAATAGCTAAGCATCATCATCTATGAAACTTTTCACAAATTAACAAGATTTCAGGATTAGTGCATTGTTTTGTGAAAAATTTGATGGAGAAAAAATCATAGTTTTTTTTCCCTTTCCAGCAATGAATTACAGTTGTCCTATCTATTATGCATGTATAGGCGGCACAACAGATGAGCAGTTTTGTCAAACAGAATATTCCAACCTTTAGCCTCCCAAGCATCATAGTAGTTAAGCTGTATATCACGTGAAAGACTGCTAAGAAGAAAATGAGGATGTGTAACTGATGCAACCCTTCAGCGGTTATAATTGGTTCATAGCCCTGTGAGACAAGAAACAGTATTTCTAAGTAACATAGAATTGCATATTGGTAGAAGCTCTCACCGAATTCAAGATTCTACTCAATCCTCTGTCTAAGCACATTAGTCAAATATTGCATGACTAGATTCTATTAGGACATAAATCTTTGACTAATGATGAAAAATAGATACAGTTTAGGTCAAATATTAAAGCTACGTCTCTTGGGTATCAAAATAGGAAGTTAAGAATTATGAGCATGAAAAACAGTAACAACTGTTCTTTTACTTATTGTGGTTTCAAAAGAAAGATACGGGGCAAATTTCATATCCTTGAAATTAATAATTACATCAATACTTTAAAAATAGCCATGAAGTAGACCTTGCCAACAAAAGACATAGGTAAGTATCTTATGTCCAAATACACTCTCGTCCCATTCCAGTGTAAAAAATATGTACCGTAAATTAGTTTGCGTGGCACTGATGTATCTATGCATCTATATATACAAACACATTTATCCGCTTAGAAATATGAAAATTAGTTTTTTGCTGATATATTCATTGTCATCAACACATGGCAACTTTCAATAGTACAATAGGATGCTCATCTTACTAAAAATTCAGTACTTATCGCACCAATCAGTGAAGTACTTACTGTTCTGCACCGAACAACGGCCTCAGCACCAGCTAGAAATCTATGTTCATACATCAATAATCTCCGACGATGTTCCTCTTGAGTAGAAGAGGTTCTAGTCCTCCGACATGGCAACATTGTGTCTGCAACCTTAATTGGAATACAGATTTTGGCAATGTAGGTCTGCCCAAAAGTCAGGAGCAGTGAAATGAAACCTAGAATCATTAGCTCTGCAGAAACAAAATTGACTTCACTTCAGATATTGCTAATTATTCATCTTTATTCCAACCCCGACACTGGAAAAGCAACTAAGAATACAATTGATGAAGTCAATAAACTCCCGACACCCATTATTATGCTTATCGTGATTATCCAGGAAGAATGCTACTTACCAGCTTTAACCTTTTCCAAGGCTTCAAGTAGAGCTTTCTTATGCCTTTCATGGAACCACTGAGATATTTAGAAGACACTAGTTAATAATAAAAAAAGAGGAAAACCCACAAGCATAATAGAAGATTGACTGAACGCCATATGATTCTCCTATCAGATTTAGAATAATAAGAGGCAAATCAAGATAAATGAATAAGAACTTGTGACAAGCGTTGTTATTTTTTTTTCTCTGGTAAATGATTGTAGCTTTCTGGTGGCAGAGATATCGACAGAGCATTGAGGGGGATGGTCTAACCCAAAAACGAAAGAGTAATCAGAATGAATTAAAACTGACGAGGACTAGAATTGAAGTATGGAAAACAGAGGAAAGCATAGCATAGCAGTAGAAAGACTTTACAGAAACATAGATTAAGGAGATAAAGAAAGGAGTATACCTCTGCAAGCTTGTGAAGAAGCAACTCCAAGAGAAGAGACAAGATTATAAAAACAGCACAAACACTCGCTACTGCCCATGTTGGTGTCTGATCCAGCTTCCTCGGAGACTCACTGCTGCTGCTGCTTTCGCTTGCTCCCGTAACCACCATAGCTCCTCCATTCACAACAACCTCCACCATCACCATCCATGTTAATCGCAATACCAACTTCATATCTGGGTTTGTACTTTATAAGTGTCTAAGCTTATATTCAGCTACAAAAACACGCAGACGCGTAGATCAACGAGTCTAAACTCAAAATCTGCTGTAATGTATGTAATACGCCAAAAAAGAAAAAAAAAAGAAGGCTGTGTGAAATGGCGTAAGTAAGTAAAGAAGAAAGCGCGCATTTAGTGCGGAGTTAATTGAGGAATTAATTAGAGGGAGAGGGACTACGTCCAAAAAGGACTAAAAAACAAGAACAGCGATGTTATTATGAACATTTTTGGGACATAGTAACGGTTGTGGCAGGTCAACTCTTCTACGCTGACGTATGTAACTCTTACATATTTATTTTTTTGTAATAGTGGAAGAAGACAAAGTCTTATAATAGATAAAATAAAGAAAATGAGAAAAAAATCTAAAAAATAAAACTAGTTGCCTCTATATTTTTTAGGGTGGCAGCTCCTTGACGATATTGGAACAGATAGGGATGGACGGCCCCTGTTCCTCACTTTTCCAACAACCCCACTACTTTTTTCGTGTCAGAAATTCCTTTTTGTTCCCGTTGTTTAAACATGGCACGATGATTTCGCTTTCTCTTTTCTTTAGATAAATCTTAGGGAAAGTAGATCAGACCAGAACCATTGAAATATGACAAATACAAAACTTAATTACGGGAAGGGGCAAATGCATTATGAATGGTAGGCGAACAAATACGTTATAATTAAAAACAATCTTTTGAACTAATTTGTCTTTATATTTAAATATTTTTATGATGGATGGGTACATTTAAATTTTATAAATTACTAATGGACCAAGTTGATGAGGATAACGAACGCTTAACATTAGAAGAGACGAAACAAGAAGGGTGGTATAAGAAGAGTTGAGAATGGAAAACAAAAGATTAGTTGGATAGAATAGAACGGAAGTTTTAATTTAAACAGGAAAATAGGATTGGGAGTTGGGAGTTGGAAGTTGGAAGGACAGATAGGGTGGTTTTGGTCTACTAGATACATATAGGCCATCAAGGAAAGAGTCCAATGGGCCAAATTCAGATATCTGCTCCACCAAAGGAATTAAAAATAGTTAAAACAGGGTCCTTCTCCGATATTCCAGAAGAGAAGACAAGCTCATGGTGGAAAACCTAAGACTCAGAATCTGCTGAAGATATAGGACCCACCACATGAGAGACAAAATAACTATTTTTTACACATCATAAAATTTCCAGTTAGATTATTTTAAAATCTACCTTTGAGAAAGAGAAGGATGCAAACTACTCTCTGAGCATCACAGCAAGCAATTGCCAGGTAAGGTTTGTGGAGAATGTTGAAGAAGTTTGATCATATCATTCTCTAATATATTAAATTTATAGAAATGAAGTAATTTTAAAGCTACGACAGGTAAATGTCTAATTTATCAAGATATGCAATTATAGGTAAAGGTGTGGAGATTTCACCTTTGTGTCCTATTTGTGGTATTGGGCCTGAATCTGTTTCACATATATTATTAGAGTGCTGTCGTGCTAAGGAGGTGTAGTCTATTTCTCATTTGGGTTTATTCCATGCTAACTCTCTTGAGATGCCTGCTTGGTTTTCTTTTGTTGCACATAATTATACCGGAAATGATTAGTGTTTAGCTATATCTATTTGTTGGGCTTTGTGGAAGAATAGGAATGATTTGATTTAGAATGGCCTTCAGCATTCAGCTCAAGCTATACTCTTTCTAGCCCGTTCGATGTTGAGGAATTGGAATAGCACTAGGAGATGCCAATCTGCAGCTGTAAATAACGCCATTGATACTCCTAAGGTATGGCAGAAACCACCAGCTGGTTATATTAAAATTAACACTGATGCTGCTATTTTCAAAGAGTCGAAGTAGACTGTTGTTGGTTTTGTTGTTCGGAACAGTAACGGTATTTGTATAGCAGCTGGTAGTAATATCTTTCCGGAAGTTTTGGATCTGTCAACAGCAGAGGCTATGAGTATTCGTGAAGCATTAAGCTGGGTTAAAATGAAAAATTTATACTCGATTATCATTGAATTAGATTCGCAATTGGTTATTCAGAGTCTTTTATCCAATAGTCGCAATCGGTCGGAAGTGGATTTTATTGTTAATGATTGCTATTTTCTTAGTAATTTCATAAATGATGTTCATTTTGGGTTTTGTAAAAGATCTGCGAACTGTGATGCGCATACTCTTGCGAGACATGCTAGTTCGACGTCAAGTCTTGTTTGTTGGGATTTATCATTCCCTGTTTGTATTTCTTCTACTTTAGCAGCGAACAATTGCTTTTAATGAAGCTTTCTCCGTTTGATTTCAAAAAAAAAAGTAGTGATTAAAATGTACTATTTTTTAACATGTGACAAATTTTACTATTTATTGTTAGTTAAATTACGTTGATGTCCTCTATTGTAATCTGAAAAGTTTAAATAATTCCTTTAATTTTGACAAATGGTATAAATTTATCCCTAAACTATTTTTTTTAGTTTATTCATTTATAAATTTATTTAATAAATATACCAATTATTTAAAAATTGGCAATTATGACATATTATTGTAACTAAAAAATTATTATTTTCCATAATTTTCACATATTACAAATTTTATGTCTTATAGATAAATTACATATAAGCAAAATTAATTGTAATGGCAAAATAGTTGTAATTCTAGCATGACGCAAGACAAAACTCTACCAGACTATGACGATAACCCCAAGGCGACGGGCAAGCGCCTCCGACCGCCAGACCCAGGAGACAGAGGATCATCATGGGAGGGAAGAACCTGGCCTGCTGTGTCTAGATTCCCCTCTTTAGGTGGCAATGTGATGGAAAAGCAGCAAAGGGCAGAAGACTTGTCGATTGAAGATGTGGAGGATTGTTTTACTGATAAGACGATGTCGGTTGCATACGAGAATGACAATAGTGTTAAGTCAAAACTAACTTTACGTATTGAAAGATTTTGATGACAAACAAAAAGAAGATAAAATAAAAAGCAGACGAAACATAAGCTAGTTGAAGAAGAAAAGCAGACGGAAGGCTTTAAATAAAAAGCAGACGGACGCTTAAGCAGAAAAGCAGATGGAAGCCAAGTTAATAAAAAGTAGACGGAAGCTTAGTACAAAAGCAGACGGAAGCTTAGTACAAAAGCAGACAGAAGCTTAGTACAAAAGCAGACGGAAACTCAGTACAAAAACAGACGAAGCAAAAGCAGACGGAAGCTTTACAGAAAGCAAATGATAGCTTATGCGAAGCAGAAAACAGACGATACGAAAAGCAGATGAAAGTGAAAAGCTGGCGGTAGTATCAGTCTGTGGAAGTTACAGAGCACAACTGCATAACCGTTTCTTTCAAGAATC
>JANIHZ010000208.1:43879984-43900794 GCA_027478365.1 Erythroxylum rufum | reverse complement strand
TTTATATGTTAATTATTTTATAAAATTTAAACGATCTTGACTTTAAAAAAATTAAACAAAAAGTTTAGTTTTTATTATTCCGCATTGTACAGAAAAAGATCTCACCTCAATTTACCAACAAATTTATTGTTTATTATAGACCAAAAATAACAACAAACTTTAATAGAAATAATCTTTAAATTCGAGTGATTTTTTTCATGAATTACAATTGGGCTTTTATTAAAAAAACCATAAAATATTGAAATTTTTTCATATAATTCAAGGTTTTTAAAACCGAAACGGACTGGCTGATTTAACTAAAAATAGTATGAACCAACAGGTTATTCGAGAGATTTAACAAAATATCTCCTAATAGAGAAGAACTTTTCTAATTTCTTTAAGTCTTGCTTCTCTTTTTCTCTCTACGCGTGCAAGTGTTGGTCCTGTCGTAACTGTGCATGGTGAGATTTAGGTATCATTTCTACGCTGTTCTCTCTTAGGTTTTCGATCTAACTTCATGGAATCAGGGCTGCAAAAGCTTTCTATCAGGGAGAAAGAAGACAACGAGTTTGTTATCCCTCCAGAGGATATTCAGACGGAAAAAATTAATTATGAGTTGTGTTTGTTGGGTAAACTGGTTGGCGAACGAATTGTTAATGCAGAGGCATTAGAGCGTACATTGCTGAGCTTGTGGCACCCAATGCGAGGGGCATATATTAAGCCGATGGGAGCAAACAACCTCTACATTATTCAGTTTTATCATCATTTCGATTTGAAGAAGATGTTAGCTGGAGGACCGTGGTCATTTAATAAGTGTATCCTGCTTATTCATCAATGGAAGGAAGGTGAGAACCCAGAGAATATCGATTTCAATCACACAGATGTCTGGGTTCAATTTCATGGCCTCCCATTGGGTTTTGCTTCTGAGGCGTTAACAAGAAATATTGGGAACCTGATGGGTACTTATCTGGAGTATGACTCGACTAATCAAAGGAGCTCATGGAATAGTTATACGCGTGTCCGTGTTCGGCTAAATGTGGAAGAACCTCTGATGAGGAAGAAGAATATAAGAAAACAGGGAGCTTCCCCGGTAGAGATAACGTTCAGCTACAAATGTCTCCCACTCGTTTGCTACCAATGTGGCATAATCGGGCACAGTGAAACAAACTATCTCAAATTTCTGGAAAGGCCGGAGGAGGAGCACGTCTAGGAATGGCCGGAGGAAATTCAGGCAGAAGTGAGAGCCCGCAATGCAAGGAAAACGGTGCAATGGAAATGGGATCCCGGTAACGAAATTGGGGCTGATTTGGGGGCAAAAAATCAGGACCTCAGATTTTTTCCTTCTACAGCTAAGAATCCCCACAGAATAGGGAATAACTTCTCTTTCTATTCCAAAAAGGTAACGCTGAAATCCACTGCCACCTTTAGCCCTCACGTGGGATACAATCCGCATGAATTTAGTGGAGACAATCCCGAAATGGGGGCCTCTAGTTCATTCCCCATTGAGAAAGAAGATTCGATCATCAATATTGAGGAGAGTAAAAAAAGACCCAGAAAAGGAAACACCGGCACTGTTGTCGTAGAAGAAATGAATACGGAAGACTTGTTTCTCCCCACCTCACCGCACCATTTATCAACGGCCGGTCTTGCTCAATAGACCCGCCGAGAGCCATGAATTATATTGCTTGGAACTATCGTGGAGTAGGCAACCACCAGACAGTTTGTGTTTTGAAGGATTTAGTTAGGATTAATAAGCCTTGCATTTTATTTTTAAGTGAAACTCTTGCGACTTCGGTTAAGATTGAAGAAATAAAAACTTTATTGAAGTATGATTTCTGTTTTTGCGTTGATCGGCTTGGTCGCAGTGGCGGCCTGGCCATGTTTTGGATGGAAGATGTTTCAGCTACTGTTACTGGTTACTCTAATAATCACATAGATTTGGTTATTGACGACTTGGTTAATCGCAAATGGAGACTTACTGATTTTTATGGTTTCCCAGAGTCAAATAGAAAGCGAGCTAGCTGGGAATTATTGCGCTCTCTTTCCCGGCTTCACAATTTACCTTGGGTTTGTTTTGGAGATTTTAATAATTTATTGTCGGTCAACGATAAATTAGGTGGAGTAGATTACCCTAGCTCGTTGATGGATGGTTTTCGGCAATGTCTCATCGATTGTAATTTGGTGGATGTTCCTTTAATTGGTTTTGGCTACACGTGGGAGAGAGGTAGAGACTCAAGCTCTATCACGTTGGAAAGGTTAGACCGCACGCTCGTTAATAAGGACTGGATGGATGCCTTTCCATTCCATAAGCTTCATAATTTAGTGTGTCCTAGTTCGGATCACAACCCAATTAAGCTGGAGGCAGCACGTAGACTTCCAACTAAGAGGGTTCGTCGGTTTAAGTTTGAGAATAAATGGCTGTTGGAGGATGGATTTGTAGAGTTCGTATCTGGTATCTGGAGGGCCAATGGCGATGTGAATATCCTCTATCGACTGAAGGAATGTAGGCTTAGCTTGTTTAACTGGCAGAAGCATCATGCAAATAATTTCTCTGACCGGATAAAAACCATTAAGCGGAACATGGAATCTTCTCACCAAAATCTTCAGTTTGCTCTTCTTTGAGTACAGAAGGCTGCCCTTAATCGACTTCTAGCACAGGAAGACATCTACTGGAAGCAGCGGTCGAAGACATTCTGGTTGCAACACGGGGAGGCAAACTCGAAATATTTTCACACCCACGCTTCAAAAAGGAAAATGGTTAACCACATCTCCTCTCTCATCGACGATAATGGGCAGCAGGCCATGAAAGACGAGGGTATCGGTAATATTATTATGGATTATTTCAAGAAACTTTTCGCAGCTTCTGGTGATTCAGATTTCGCACATTTTGCAAATGTTAGTTCGGTGGTCTCTCAAGTGGACAACGACCATCTCCTTGCACCCTTACGGTTTGAGGAATTCAAAACAACGATTTTTGAAATGCATCCGGATAAGGCTCTGGGTCCAGACGAAATGAATCCGGCATTTTTCCAGAAGTGTTGGCATATAATGGGGTCGGATATTTTTGAACATTGTCACAATTGGATGGAGCAAGGCAAGTTTCTGACCACACTTAACGATACGGTGATAGTCATGATTCCTAAAAAGGACAAGCCGACATGTATGAAGGACCTTCGCCCCATAGCTCTGTGCAACGTGCTTTACAAACTCATTGCTAAGGTGATCGCGAATCGCCTCAAAATCCTCCTTCCAAGGATCATATCTCCCATGCAATCGGCGTTTGTCCCGGGTCGACTCATCACTGACAACATCATGGTAGCCTTTGAGATTATACATTACATGAAGAATAAAGGGAAGGGTAAGAATGGGGAAGCTGCTCTTAAGATTGATATAAGTAAAGCGTACGACAAGGTCGATTGGAAATATCTTCGATTCATCTTGTTAAAGCTGGTTTTGATAGTAAATGGGTGGAGTTAGTCATGGCGTGTGTTACTATCGTAAGGTACTCAGTGGCGTTTAATGGCTCTGAAGTAGGACCGACTATCTCAAAGCGTGGGTTGAGGCAAGGAGATCCTTTGTCCTTGTACTTATTCATTCTGTGTGCTGAGGGGTTATCTGCTTTGTTGAGGAAAAATGAGGCTCGGGGGGATATCCATGGGGTTTCTATTTGTCCTGGAAGCCCTAGTATTTCGCATCTTTTCTTCGCAGACGACAGTTTTCTGTTTTTCCGAGCAAATACGACCGAAGGACAGAACATCAAGAGAATCCTTGCCATATATGAAGAGGCTTCGGGGCAGGCAGTTAACTTTCAGAAGTCCGGTATTATGTTCGGCTCAAACACACAACCTTCGGATCGAAATGCAGTGGAAGCTTTATTAGGGGTCAGCACTCCTATTGATCATGGGAGATATTTGGGCCTCCCCTCTGTTATCGGTAGAAGGAAAAAACAAGTCTTTGCTTTGCTTTGCCTATGTGTTGCATTAGCGTGTTTCTTCTCCCCCGAGGTACATGTGATGAACTACAGCGAATGATGAACTCTTATTGGTGGGGATCAGGGTCTACTACTAGACAGCCTATGCATTGAGCGAGTTGGGACCGGCTTTGTGTCTTTAAAAAATTTGGAGGTATGGGATTTCGGGATCTCCACTGTTTTAATTTAGCTATGCTTTGCAAACAAGCTTGGCGATTTCTGGCATTTCCTGACTCCCTACCAAGCAAAATCTTTAAAGCCAAATATTTTCCCTCTTGTAGTTTTATGGAGGCAAGGGATCGACCTAATTCTAGTTTCATCTGGAAAAGTGTTTTTGCGGCCAAGGATATTTTGAGCCATGGAGTTCGTTGGAGGGTGGGTAATGGAGCTTCGATCAATGTATTTAAAGACCCATAGATTCCTGAAGCAAACAATTTTTACGTCTCTTCCCCATTTAATTTGGACGTTTGTACTTTGAGGGTGTGCAATCTGCTTAAGGAAGATGGTTATGGTTGGGATACATCAATGCTGGATGGCTTGCTTACTCCTTACGATGTGGGTAGGGTATCCAGGATCCCACTTGTTATTTGAAAACCACCTGACTAATTAGTTTGGCATCATAGTTCGAATGGCTCATACTTGGTAAAATCAGGGTATCGCCTGGCTTTATCCTTGTTCACTGACATCGCCACTCTCTTAATGGACGGACCCTGGAATCAATTGTGGAACATGGCTCTCCCTCCAAAAATCAAGGATTTTATTTGGCGTTGTCTACGTGATTTTCTCCCATAAAAAGATCGGCTTCGTCGTAAAGGCATCGCACTTGACACTGCATGTGATGTTTGCGGTAATATAGAAGACATGAATCACGTCTTGAAGGAGTGCTCCTCAGCTAAAGAAGTTTGGTTATCGATGGGTTGGCAACAGCCAAATACTGGGATCGAACACTTTTTGGAGCATAGCTTAAACATCTAGTCGTTCCCGTGCCTTGAACGAATGATGACGATGTTGTAGAGTGTTTGGTACCATCGTAACCTCAGAGTGTGGCAAAGCAAGTCTGTTCCCCCTCGGATGGTAGCTAATTTTGCCGATGGATTCCTAAACGATTGGCAAGGGGCTCGAGAACTGTTTGAGAAGGCCAACACTTTGAATGGCGTTTCAAGAGCTGTTTCTTTTGCATAGGTTAAACCTCCGGAAGGCTTCCTAAAGTGTAACGTGGATGCAGCGGTCTTTAAAGACAAGAATGCCACGGGGTTTGTTACAATGCTCAGGGACGCACGAGGGAGATTTGTAACTGCTATTTCGGATTTTTTTCCCTGTCTTGTACGACTCAGTTCTGGCTGAAATTATGTCTATAAGAGAATCTCTATCTTAGTTAAAAGATCAACAGTTTAACAAGGTTATTGTGGAGTCGGATTGTTTGGCAGCCGTCCAGACAATTTCAGCTCCTTCAACAAATCGATCTGAGATTGGAATTCTGGCTCTTGATTGTCTATCAATCAAGTGACATTTTCTTCACTTGTCCTTCAATAGACTCGTAGGATTGCCAATAAGGCGGCTCATGCTTTAGCCAGGGTAGCCTTATTACATGCAAACCCACATCGCTGGACTAATCATCCTTCTTCTTTAGATTCTATTTTAAATTCTGATAGTTCGTTTTCTTTTATCGTTGAGGATGAAAGGCTAGTAGGTTCCGGGTGTACGGGGTAAGCTTGTTGGCTTGGGTTAGTTTTCTTTGCCTTTCTTGTCCTTGATTTATTTTTTGCGTTATTTTCGATTATCTTAAAAAAAACGTTTTTATCTTTAACGCTTGTGTGTGTGTGTGAAATAGACAGCTCGGACAAAGACTTTTCATCCACAAGAGGAATTAATTATTAAGAAGAGCAGGAATATGGTGATCTTCGTTCCCGAATTTTCGCAATAAAGTAAATTTTTGAAAATTTTAATAATATATAATTTTATCCATATATAATAAAAAAGCTGTTTTTGATATATTTTCAAAAATATAATCTTGATTAACATAACAACTAATGCCGTTTAAACTTTGGACAAAAATAAAGCCGTGATGATTCATCATTAAATACCAATAATACCCAAATTCTCCATCAGGGGATATGAATTAGGCCGTTTGGATGCTTGCTTCTTCATAAACTTACAATGACATAATTTGCCCGACATTTTCTAAAAGATATTTTATTTACTCCAATTACTTCAAAATTTGTCTAGAAGCATATTCTTTAAAAATTTTCAATCTAATAACTTTTCGTTATCATTTTTACCTAGTCTTAACTGATAGGTTTTAGTTGTAATTCTTCAGTAAGAGAATTACTTAAACTTTGCAATTTAAATAAAAAACAAAAGCTTACAAGAATAAAATAATATTAAGGATTCAAGTATAACCTTTTAAAAAGCTTTAGAACGCAGATTAAAAAAACGAGATATTTTTTAATTAATGATAACCTATTTAGCTTCTTCACCTTTACTTTCATGTTACATTGCATTCCCCCATCAATCATTCAAGTTAAAATACAACCTTAAATATACAAAAGCAAATATTACATGGAATGACGACCATCTGACTTTTCTTGCACATGTCTTTGTTCTTGAATCTCTTCCAAATCTTCATCATCTCCCTTTCTACCCGCTTGCTCTTTCCAATATGCTACCAATTTTTTCAACCGAGCGACGTCTTTCGATGAAATATTTTTACTTGGATCATTCACTATTGACCGTACTCTTGAAGCATACCTAAATACGAATAAGAATGGAAGGAAATGTCAATAGCAAATAAGCAATCTAACCCGTAAAGCCTGAGATTAGTTTATAAGAACATAAAATTAGGAAGCTTACATTAAAGAATTATAAGTCTCATCCAAATTTGACTCTGCAGGGGACACGTTGACGAACATTAGTGTTTTTGCATTACCACCAAGAGAATCACTCATTAACATTGTTAATTTGTGATTTCTATATGGTATGTGTTGGCCACCAGAAGACAAAGCACTGATCACATCCCCAAGTGCTGAAAGAGATTTATTGATACTTTGTGCTTCTTTCAGTTGACAACCTGATGAGCCAGATTTTTTTACTCTTTCTGAACCAGCAAGGTCAACAAAACTTATCTGCACTTGACATAAAATGACACTTTGAATTTGAGATTAAAAGGCAAAAGACCATAGGAAATCTTCGAAGAAATGACTTAATCAGTGTAGCAAATAAAAATACCTTTCCCCTTGCAACAGATTGAGTTTGTAGGTTGGTACTCTCAATAACAATTGAAAGTACCAAATGAGATCTTGAACTTTCTAGATTCATTTGAGTCCCAGACGTATGTCGTTGTTCATATCCTTTTTGGATAATGGTTTGGAGTTCCTCATATGTCGTGATTGACACAACTGTCACATTTTCTACCATTACCATACCCTGATTCAAATTCGAGTACATGAAAAACAAAAGCCACATTAATAGAAAATGTAAAACTGGAACTGAAGAATTTCCCCACACCTAAAAAGATTTTGTGAATGAACAATCACCTTTGCATCTTTCTTGATATCCAGCTTTGAGGGCTTCACATTCTTTGGCAATAAAAGGTCTACTAGAGTATCTTGATACAACTCTACTACATATGCCTGCAACATTTTGTATTTAGTAAACTTATATGTTAAAAAAGCCAAGCGCTCTAACAGTGTTTTTCATTCATTTTGATTTTTTGTAGTAAAGTGATAACACAAAGAAATTCTAACTTAGAAAACGGAATCAAACAGATAAAGGATATAGTTAGTGAGACAGTTACAAATATTTCAAATTATTGGCTGAAGCAACGTTCCTTAAGTCAAATTACCTTCAATGAAAATGAGAATTTGTTGCTATCACGTCTCAAGATTTTAAACAACTCAGCAGTTGCTCGTGGTGTCAATCCAGGCTCACTTTCAGAACCATAGATGGTAAATGTCTTTCCAGAACCAGTTTGACCATAAGCGAATATGCAAATATTGTATCCGTCCACAGCAGATTGTACTAAATACTAATCATATTAAAAAGGGAAAAGGAAAATGTCGCAAATTAGTTCCAGATAAATGACCTTGATAAATCACAGAAGTCTGATTAAACTCACTCTTGTATCCTCGAACACATCTTCCTGCGTGGCTATGCTATCAAACACTCGATCATATGTATGTTGCTTCACTTTATCATCTTTCCATGGATGTTCAATAGTAAACTCATCTGAGCTTGTAAGGAGGTCTCTTTCTTTTTCATAAATTTCCTTATCATTTAAAGGTCTTAGCCGACAAAATACCCTGATCTTCCCTTTCATATCTAAAGATAATGGAATAGCAAGTTAATTTCACTATAAGAAAGCATACTTGAATAATAATATAGAATTTATGCAATGACTTAAATAGTCAAGCAGAAGTTGTGGAATAGCAAGGACATTAAGAGAAGACCTAACAGCAGCATTAGAATGGTGGTAACAAGAATGGACCATTGAAGTCTATGTGATCTATTACCTTATTAAGGCAGCCTAGGTTATTACTTGCATCTGTTGTTTTCTACATTAATCTATTTCATTCCCATTGTGAGAAGTATCTTTCCCTATCTCTTCTCTACCAAATTTGATCTTCCTCGCTTTTTTTCCTTAAGGCCTACGACCCTGGTTGCTAGAATCACTATCTCTCCTCACTGGACTCCGGGTATTCAGAAATTTATGGATGCATTATGTTGATGTTCTATTTTCACTCCTACTGATCTTGGCAGGCAAAGACCATCGTAGATCAGCTACTCAGGTCCCAGATTACTAACCTGTCTAGTTTTAAGTGCATGTCCCATGATTTATTTTGCACAGTTAATTTGAGGTTAACTAAGTTTGAATAAGTCTTCTAACTTGATCTGAAGTTCTAAGTCAGGAATTTGAACAAGAGAAGGTCCTCCTATTTGGCAACATGGGATGCGGAGATATAGTTTACTGGAAGAAGAACCTTTTGATTTAACAACTAAAAGAACATCTATAATCAACTTTTGGATCGACAAACCCTCTAATTACATAAAAAAGGGTAAAATAGGGGACGGATAAGTTCTCAAAACATTTTGTTTCTAATTTTGGGGCATCATTGTCAATATTGACTATGCAGTTTAATCCCAAATATTATATGCTAGTATATACTGAGTGTTAAGGTTGCTTAACCTTCTATGGTATTAAAATAGCGCTTTCGTAAAACTTGTTCTTCCTTGTACATAATTTCCAGCTCAGCAAGTTGGGCTGCTTGCATCTTCAATATGGCTGCAGTTTGTTCATTTTTTCTATCAATGTCCTGAAAGTAGTGAAACTTATCAGGTACAGATGCTTATCACTAATGAATCCGATGGATATTTGTGAAACAGCCCAGTCAAGTCTTCTATTTGAACAAAGTTTATACACTAAGATAAAGATTCATTAAAAGATGATACCTCTTTCATTTCTCTCAATTCCTCTAATTCCTTCAAATTATTCTGCATGATAGTTAACTCCTCATTCCTTGCTGTAAGAGTTGATTCCAAAGCCACTAACTTTTGTGTTAACCCCTCTAGGTTCTTCTCAAGCTCTGTCACTTGGAGCTTTAAAGATTTTCGCTCTACATCAAAGTTCTTTTCAAGAACTTCAATCTGTGTAAAGAGAAATTAACCAATTTCTTACGAAGTTCAGTTAAATAAAACTTGAGTTTTTGTGATTATACCCGTTCAATTTTCTTGTTCTCAATTTGAGCAATCTTTTGCTCTAATAATGATTTCTCATTTGTCAATCTTTTCACAGTTTCTTTCGTTGCATTCAATTCTGCATTCCTTTGTCTTGATTCATCCTCGAGCTTGCGGGATAACTGCATCACATAGTCCAAGTGATTTCTCCATATCAAAAAGTTCACCGGAGCACACAATGTGAAAAACTTAATCCGAGTTTAATAAAATCAACTAGAACAAGAAAAATAAATAAATTTCTAACATGCCAATCTAGATAACATCACCTGGTTGTCTGAACCAACCGCGTCCTTTTTGGTTTTACTCTCAGTTGTTAAATTAGTGAGGTCGGCTAACCTTTTCTCCATATTTTTCTTCTCCATCAATGCAGTCTAGCACATAAAATTTCACCAAGTTAGAATATTCAAGAGAGATCTACGTAGGATAAAAGGAAGAGCTAAGAACTCTGGATGAATTACACTAACCTGAAGTGCTGTATCTTTTTCTGAAAACAGCATCTTGAGTCTGTCGTATTCGCTCACAACCTCTGCTATATTTTGTTGCTCAGTTCTCAAGGAAACTCTCAAGCTCTTCAATTCTTCTTGCAATTCCACTTCCTGCTTTTGCTTCTCATGCAATTCTTCCAATAACTGAATCAATTTAACCCATAATTCAATACAGATCTAAAGGAAAATATTTTTTATTTGTTCTCAATGCAATTCGTTTGAAGAAATAATGAATCAACTAAATATCAGTCCAGGTTGCTCATCTAAGGCTACTTTACACTTAGCTAAAGCCTTGGCATAGCTCTGAACAAGCAAATGATACTCGAGTGCTGATAAATATAAATATCAAGTAAACTACACATGCAATCTCAAACATGAAAACCAAGGCACATTCACGTGACATTATTGGTAGTGAGTGGTAAGAGAGGCACTAGGTAGATTATTAGTTTCAATAATCAATATATTTCAAAACTAAGAAAAATGAATTCTTCAATCTTTTAAGCCTCTTCATCTTGGTCAGAAGAATCTTTGAGGCCTCATACACGGCACCTTAAACACCATAAGAGTTCCATCATTATAATTAGATGGTACAAAGAACACTTAGCATTTTATAAAATGAATTGAAAGCCTACTTGATCAGTTTTCTTCTGGTATTCTTCCATGCTTTTAGACAATTCCTGTATACGACTTTCATACGCATCTGCATTATGATGCTTAGCATTGCTAGAAGGATCTCCATTCATTGGGCTGCTAGCCACAGACCGAGCCTTGGAATATCGACGTAACATGACATCATTTATATGAGTTTGAAGAGCGACACAAATTTCTTCTCCCTGATAAACTAAGAAATTTTAGTTGCATCAAGAGTACATAGTGTCAACCAACCATGGAGTACTGAATTGGAAAGTTCCAACAAAGATGATGTTGGAATTATCTGACCTGCTTTGTCTCAAACTGGAATATATGAAGAACACCTGCAACTCTCATCTTAAAGAATACAGCAGTATTGCTACTACCAAACTGCATTATGTCCCGCAACTCTGCTGAATGTAGGTACTCCTTAGGGACTGGACGGAAAAAGTGTACCTGTGGAGAAATCAACAAAGCAATTTATGCTAAAATCTACCGTTTTCTGTATTGATAAGCAGAATAACCTTAATATCAATTGTAATGGCTCAATTAACCATGTTTATGATCTGGGGACTTACTCCACGTTTATTAATGCCCAAAATAATCCGTCCAGGTAAAAGCCCAATAGGATCATCAATCTTGCGAACACCAAAGAAAATTGAATTCCCATATGGAAGTGTCCTCAATATCCGCAGAAACTGCTGTCTTGCATCATCCTTGGTCAGATGTTCCTTCATGTAAAAATAACTTTAGATTTAAAATATTTCATTCAAGAATATGATAGCCTCAATAAGATGCTTTCGAAAAGTAAATGCACATTCAAAAACTATTAATTGCTTGGGAAAGATCAGTCATGCAAGAGTCAAAGTACGTAAAGTGGAGTTCTTGATCTCTCTTCCTTCCTTACCTCTCCTCGCCAACACACCCCAACTCAGGCAACTTCTCCATATTTACAAATGGAGTACAAATGACCTATAAGCTTTCAAACTTTAAAAACGAAGATAAAGTATCGATAAAAAGAGAACTAGAAAACAAACGCTTTTGGTTCTTGTTGCAATGAAGTAGCATTGAAAAACATCTTTAGATTGAATCATAATATGCCTGTTCACCACTTTGAAGTTCATCTTTCACTAATACCAATTATGTGAAGAAAAAAAATCAACAAAAAATAGCAAACCTTTGGTTGCAGCCTGGGTAAATGGAAGTTGTAAAGTCAAGACCAAGGATAATACATTTCAAAGAGACAGCAAAGTTTCACCAAAATTGCAGGAGCAGCTTAAATCAAGCAATCACATCAATAACAGTCAGTTAGAGCAAATTGTACAGCAAGTTCTAAACTCTAATTATGGCAGAGTATAATTCAGAAAAAGAAAGTCTGAACTTAGATACTTTAACAGGAGTTATGAGAAACACTCAGATATTGGTTCTTACCATTGATCGATAACGAGAAAGAATATCCAGTTCCCATTCTCGCTTTGCTCGGGTTATTGCAATTTGTCTCGGTAAAAATCTTTCAAGGAGAGAAGTCCAATCACTGGAAAATGAAAACCTCAGCAGATTAAATGTCACTGAAACAAAGAGTAACTAGGTACACAAAATCAATCACTCTCAGAAAACTAAATAATGAAAGCAGAACCAAATCAAGCACAATAAGTCAATGTCAACAATGGGAATTACACCCCTAACATATAACTTCATCTGAATAAGGGAACAACTACTGACGTGCATGATTCAGGGCTGCCGACAAATCCAATCTCAACCAATATTTGCAAGGCAGACAACTGTGCAGCATCATCTCTTCCAACAGGGTAATTCCCTAATATGTAGTCATGCTGCAACTGTAACAATAAAATCGCAGACAAAAATTTAGCAGCTAGAACATATACAAGATGTAAAATGAGATTGAATAAACAAAATAAAACTGCATACTAAAGTTGAAGCTGATTAAAAACAATCTAACAAGGGTTTAAATACTTGAACATATGATAGTTGCAAAAACATTGGATCTGTCACGGCCTCATCTGATTCACGAAATAGCTTTTTCTTAAATGTCAGTTTGCAATGAACAATTTCTCCTTTGCTTCGATCCTTGGCTGCCTTGAATTCTGCCAACAAGTCCCCTATATATTTGTTATCATCTAACCCAATATATTCCTCTGCATGAGAAGAAAGTGTGAGATTAGATTCCTGCAGCAATTTATATCTATTCAGGTTTAAAGTGAAGAAGATGACATAGTACATACCATTCGCAGGATCAGATGATTTAGAACCAGCAATAAGTTTACGGCATTCAAAAAGGCTGAAGCTAGAACATGCTGAAAGTTTAATTATCCCTGCAAGTTCCTGAAGAAGAAATAGTGTCCATTAGTGTAGAAAAAGGCTTCCAAAGTAGGAGAGTGACAGGAGGTTGAAAGATTGTCAAGATTTTACAGAAATTATATGCACATGCAATGCTGCAACTTTTGACAAAACTATGATCAGCCACAAAGAAATGATCATTAGACTCCTGTATTCTTGTTTTACCTTCTTTAAACAGGATGATTATTGTATCAAGATAAACAGGCGCCTTGACTCATCACATTATCATGTTTGAAGATGCTCATTATGATTTAGTCTAACTCCAATAGTGATAGGTTGCAGGAATAAAGTAGGCTCATAAAGGACAACAATGAAGGTATGTTATTTCCTCATATTCCAGAATGCTACAAGAGAAAATCCCACACTGCATTGAATTTAGTTGAGCATATGCACAGTGTGGCCCAAGTTTAAACATAAGAACTTGCACTAACCAGTAACAAGTCCAGTTTGAAATTGGAACAATTGCAACATAGGCCATCAGAATGTTTCCAACCTCATCTTCGATGAGCACCTACAGCTACCCTTATAAAAGAGTGCATGCAACAAGTAAAATTGAAGAGGCATTAAAGTACCTCAACAGCATCAGACACTGTTGTTGCCATGTCATAAGTGATTTCTTCAAAAGTTTCATCCAAAAAAAACGCTATTGTTGTAAGTTTTCGACCAGTTAGAAGAGCTTCAATTTCCTCACGTCCCGGTATAGTATGTCTTGGACCAGCTTTAACTGAACGCTTCAAGGCATTCAATGTATTTGATGCAAGGATTTGGACCTCAGAATCAGTATTCATACCATATGCTACTTTATGAACATATTCTGATTAATATCCACCAATGTCCTTGCTGGGAGGCATAGAAGATGCGCATAAATACATTAACTCCCATGCTTTAATCAACCAGTGCCTGCAAAATCACCAAGCTTTGTAATTAAGTGGTTAGCAGTTACAAGGTGAATGATATTAACAAAGAGAATAAAAGTTTACAATGCACGCTAGTCTATAAGTCTTTCCTCATAAGCAGAAGATCATTAAAGGAGATTGAATGTCCTTAATTAGAAATTTACTTATTGTCAAAGGCAGAAAACTAAACAAAAAGAAGCACGAGTTAAGACATACTTGCCTGTCAGGATTATTTCTAGTCTGTTTTGAAATCTGGGCAAAAAGTTCATCTCGAAGTTCTGCACGCTTCAGTGTATGCTTGTACAATTTTCCAACAAGTTCAATTCGTTCATCTAAACTTGTTTGAGCTGCTCGATCAGATGAATCCACTCCCATGTACTTCAAAATTATTAGGAATAATTTTGTAGCTCGGCTGATGAGGTCACTATTAATTTTGAGCAATGAAGTTGGTATGGGATCCTGCAATGAAGCTGGAACTTAGCTTTGCATAAGGTTAGTTTGCATAAGAACATTATTGCATAAAGGCAATATGATGTTGCAACCTTTTGGAAACACAGCATATCTTCAAACGTGAATTTTTCCCGAACTTGAGGGCCTACTGATTTTTTAGAAAAGAATCCACGTTTTCCAGTAGATTGCATCTGTTTCTGCATCATCCTTAAAAATCCTTCAACCTGCACAATAGAATCACATGGTAGGTTACAAATGTCAAAAAGTGTAGAGATTAAGCAAATCTTGTATATTCAGTACAGAAGATTTTGCAATAACAGTTGCATCTTCGTCAAGACAATGTTATGTACCTGAAATTTTTCAATCAAGGGTATAGCACCAGCAAGTTCCGCTGGGACAGAAGTTGAGAAGACTTGTGTACTGTAAGAAACAATTAAATGCAAGCATTAATGTTTAGAATCTACACCACCTTTGCAAATGGAAAGCCTCTATTTAATTTCTAAAAGCAACAAAAAATAGATAAATAAAAGCGAAACAGGAGAAAGGTAAATTAAGAGGACTGGATCATGTGCAAGTTTTCAACATAATAAACAACAAAGCAAGTATAAAACAGCTTCAAATATAAGAGATGAAGAAAGTTAATCACGATGCTCACTGTGTTTGCGAGAAGTTGGAACCATCACTGTCATATCCATCTCCATTGGAGACAGAGGCGGAAGAATGCAAAGAAATGTCATCATTTCCATTGGCCGAGCGAAAAGAAGACATACTCGTTCGTAAACTTTGAGCCAGAGAAGGCTGCATCTCCATTTTCATAACACAAAACAAGCCAAATTACGTTTTAGTAACTGCAAATCGAGCAGAAATTATTAGTTAACACAAAATGGTGTAAGGCACATTTATGAAAACCTAACGACGAACACGAAGAAGACGCAGGCACAAGAACTAAGCAGCATCGATCTTAGGAAGGGGCATTGAGCAAAAGACATATCCAGCAAGAAAATGGAATAATCAGAGATAGAATAGACATCGATTACCTCCAAGCCCACGCGAGAGAGATGGATGGATCTAGCGAGTGGTGTAGAGCCAAATGGCGGGGCAAGAAGCGGAGACGAAATGATGTTTGTTGAGAGAGTCACGAGACGAGACAGCGAGTGTGAGAGTCTGTATTAAATGGGGGAAAATCAAAATGGTTTTAAATTCTAAAATTCCTCCAACTTTGTACAGTAAGTACATCAACCCCTCCAAACACCGAATTCAAAAAATAGTAGGTGTATGTATAATGCTTCATCTCAATCTAAATCTGGTTGTTAGAACTAAGTCGGGATTCTATTTCTTCTACATTGTGATATCCGTATCCCCCCAGCACTCTGCTATCGTTTTCACTTGTCGTTTTCTTCAGTTTGTGAGCAAGAAGGCAGATGCTCGGCCCAACTAGTTATTACCGAATGATTTCTACTTTCTACAGCTTTTGTCCTACCTATCGGCTTTCGAATTCTGATTATTAAATTAATTTTAAAAAAACCAAGTGGAGTTGATTGGGCTTCCAACCTTATTTGTTATTAGGCCCATTGTACTCATCTTATACATACACTTGTTGGACTTGCTTACCACATACTACGGAGTGGAGTTGAAACAGTCAATTACTATGTCTAGAATCACTGTCTCTCACCCGTCGTCGTCAGTTTGTGGGGTGAAAGTAACTGAAGGGTACAAAGACGTGAAAAGGCATTGCAGAAGGAGTGCAGTAACATACGTCACAATACTCTTCAATTTTCAAATTAATTGATAAGATATTAATTCAAATTTAAAAGTTAAACTCAATTTAACACATTTTTGAAAATTAAGACTTTCGAAGACTTGTCCTTCAAAATTTTCAAAGGGTTATTTTTGAAAACTATTTTAAAAAAAGTAATAGAAGTTTTAGTTTTCAAAAATTTTATAAGAAGAAAGATTAACTTACAGAGGGCTGATTCACTTCGTACTTTATATACAGACATAACAAATTCAACGCTAATTAACTTTTTAATTATAGGTGTAGTAGCTTATTGATTACATATATACAATACAAAATGAAAATAATATTTTAGACTTCCACTGTATAAAAAAGCTAAATATAGTAATTATTTATTGCAAATAAATGGATAAACAAAAGAGTAAAATTGCAATTACACAGAAAATTGAAAATCAGCTTATTTAGTATAAAGGTATAGATTCAATATAGAGTTAGACAAAGAAAGAATTCTGTATTCAAGGACACGAGAAGAAAAATGGAAGCTCTGGTCTGCAAGAGATTGGGTGATCCTACGGTGGGCGATGAGAATAATAGCCCAATAGTAGTGAGCAAAACTGAGGCAATCCCACAGGTAGAGACACCCACTGGTGTGAGGGTGAGAGTGAAAGCCACGAGCTTGAACTATGCTAACTTATTGCAGATTATGGGCAAATACCAAGAAAAACCTCCACTGCCTTTCATACCTGGCTCCGATTATTCTGGGATTGTGGATGCCGTCGGTTCCGATGTCACACTTTTCAAGGTCGGCGATCGTGTTTGTTCGTTTGCTGCTCTCGGTTCCTTCGCTCAGTTCATCGTCGCCGATCAATCTCAGCTGTCTGTATTCTGTTTCAATTTCTTATCTTATTTGTTTGTTAGTTTTTGATTGCATATGTGGGAATTGTTGATTAATTATGAAAAAACAACACGAATAAAAGTTTCCCAGTTCCAGAGTGTTGTGATATGGTGGCTGCTGCTGCATTGCCCGTAGCTTTTGGTACCTCTCATGTTGCTCTGGTTCACAGAGCTCAGTTAAGCACTAATCAAGTATCCCACCTGCCCTTTTATTCATTTCTTAATTACTCACCAATTTTATTCACTTGTTTGATTATCACAAGTCATTCACTGGTTTGCTTGCCCGTTTTATTAATATAGGTATTATTGGTTCTCGGTGCAGCTGGAGGGGTTGGCTTGTCCGCTGTTCAGATTGGGAAGGTCTGTGGTGCCGTTGTCATTGCTGTTGCTAGGTATTTGCTTCTTTCGTCATCATCGATGTCCTTATTGTTGTTAGTTCATGTTAGGAATTAATATCATACTCATTTTATTATTTATTGTATTTTGGGTCTTTGAACTTATTGCCTTATTGCTAATGATAGCAACTGGTTTGATCACGTAAAGCTTCTGTTATGTTTTCAATTACACAGGGGAGCTGAGAAAGTGCAGTTTCTAAAGTCTCTAGGAGTTGATCATGTAGTTGACTCAAGCAAAGAAAGTTTAATTACGAGCGTCAAGGACTTTCTTAAGGCTAGGAAACTTAAGGGGGTTGATGTTTTGTATGATCCTGTTGGAGGCAAGACTACCAAAGAATCTCTGAAGCTTCTCAATTGGGGAGCTCAAATCTTGATTATTGGCTTTGCAAGTGGGGATATACCTACTGTCCCTGTTAATATTGCCCTTGTCAAGGTTTTGCATTCTCTTTGTTCATTACTGCACTAGTTTGAGTTATATTTTTATTCTGTGTGCTGTCTTGATTAACAACGAAATAATTCTAACTAATATCTGTTCGTTTCTTTTGAGTTCGGTAGGATTAACCTTAGGAGAGTTTGTGATTGGATGTGGACTATCAAGTCCAAAACTCTGTGGAGTTCTTGTTTCTAGTAATTTACAGAGGAGTGATAGTATGGCTCTGTATGAGCGGCAAGCCCTGGAGTATTTGACTGACCTGAGTTCTGTCCTGTAAATTTACTTTGATTTCACAAGACTGGCAAACTCGGATGCCCAAGGACACCCATCTTTTCTTTTTGTACTAACAAGTTTTAGTTAGGTGCAAAGAATGTTGTTTGAGAACAATTGGTGCCACAAGGACCAAAGGAGTTATGATGCAGGAAACCCAATTTCCAGGTTTCATTTTAAAATTTTCTAAGGTGTAGCAGAATAATTAGGAACTCTTTAAACTACTTAAAAAAACGATAACTGGAAAGGTGCAAATTATAATAGTAGTAGTTTTACCAGCAAAGTTTTCTGAAACTGGTATTCCCCCTGTTGAAAAAGTTAGTCTATTCTGCCGAACTACATGATAGAGCATTTAGCTATGCTTTTCTCTGCATTCCTGAGTAGCTTTTGTTTGTCTGTTATCCAGAACTGGACTGTACATGGACTTTACTGGGGTAGTTATAAAATACATAGACCTGTTGTGCTTGAAGATTCTCTCAGGGAACTGCTCTCCTGGACTGCAAAGGGCCTTATTACCATCCATATTTCTCATACTTGCAGACTCTCAGAGGTATGTAGCCCCTTGCAAGGCTATCCCACCTTGACCTTTTATTTTCTTTTCTTTTCACTTCTACTAATATGGTTAACTTCGCCCACAATTGCTTCCTTCGAAACCAGCCAGAGCATCCAGCAACTTAATTTTCTTATGCAGGTTAGCTAGCTCTAGCTCATTAATTAACAGCTGCCAGGCTCATATAACTCAGTCCAATTCTAGCTTACTAAATTACTAAAATTTAGCTAGAATTAGATAGCGTCTCTTAAGATTCTTTAGTTAACCATATTAGCATGCATACATAGCTTTAAGCATATAGTTATTTTATCTCAAAGGGTTTAGGTTAACTGTGCGTCTGTGCCATAAACCTTGCAAAATCATATCGGGGTGATACTCTTTCAGGTACAAATTACAAGAGAATGAGGTTTGATAAAAGGCATACAAAATGTGTCAATGCCATCTTTGATACCCAGAGTGAAGCTAAATTGAGATTAACATTGATTTAGAAACCATGTAAAGCACACACGATATGATCTCTTTATTTCCAGGAACCAGGAAGAAAAGCGATTCTGTTTGTCTTTAGATGTAATGCTGTAATATTGCATATGCTTGTTAATTTATTATGTTCTTTAATGCCCTTTACAGGCCAGTCTCGCCTTTTCTTCTATCAAAGATCGGAAAGCGATCGGAAAGGTGATGATTATCTTGGATGATGAAAGAAGTGTAAGGTCTAAGCTTTAGGCCAGGCTTAACTCAGCCAAGAGGCAGCGAAGCCCTTTGGATGCCATAATTGTCTCCTTTCTATTGCTTTCAACCTCGTCCGCCCATGCTAGTTCTTGTAGAATAAGGGAATGATTGATTCCCCAAAAGATGTAGCTAATATTGAAACTGCGTAAACTTGTCACTTGCAGGCTGCTTCTAATACTTGACAGCGTCAAAAGAAGGGGTATATTTAACTTATGCCCCCAAATTAGTTCTAATTGTATGTGTTTCCGTATCTTTATATACATTCGCTTCCCAAGGAAGGCAAACTTCCCCGAGTTTAATGGTCACGTAATTGCTCTCAAACAACATTTAAACTTGCATGTTGACATTCTGCCATTCGCTCTACTACCATGATAGAAGCAAAGGAAGCGTGGTTTGATCATTCTTTCCTAACGTGGGAAAGGTCTATTATGTTCCCTTTTTTCTTTTTTCACTACCAGGTGAATTCCACCTTATGGTTACGGATGATGCAACTTTATCAAGGCTGCCGTTGCTGTACAGAGAAGCCAACTTTGGGTATGGCTTAAGATCTTCCCCCGTCGACCACGAACCAAACATAATACCCCAGTAGCAACTTAAGAACATTGTACAAAAGATCCATTTGGCTGCCGACGTTATTTGATTCTCTCAGAAACGATTCACATGCCATGTACCTGGGATATTAAACACATTAATAATAGCCCACATAGCAGATGAAGCAACCACACCAGTATATTGCTCGGTTTATCTACAATTAGAATCAATTATTTTACTCCACTACCCACATCACCACTTTTTTTACAAACGGTGGCGAACTCCTCTAGCTGCGTCTCCCCACCGTCAGCAGAAATAAAATTCCATGAGTTGAAAAGGATGAAGTTTATCCAAGAAGAAATGAAAACCCTACTGACCATAGAAAGTTTTCATCTGATATTAAATAACAACCTATAATTTTCTTGCAGTCCCATCTTCAACAAACTGAATGGAGACCGAGGAAGTGAGTACGGGAATGAAGGCTGGTTAAATTAGGGGAAAAAGAAGCTTTGCAACAATTCAGAAAAAGTACGTCAACTGGGAATTTAGAACGGGAACCAATGAACCATTGTCATATTGTCGAATTAGACTGCTAGTAGAGCAAGTAGGGAACTGTTGGGAAAATCGGGTAATTTTTTCCTCTAAAGTAAACAACTAGTGAAGTGAACCGATTCAGTAATACCCAGGAAAGACCGCCGAACAGTCTCCTAAGACAGTATTACCATTCCACGTAAAATCCCAGGAAAGGGCGGAGGGGTCACAAACGGTCCCACTT
>JANIHZ010000208.1:43713534-43728157 GCA_027478365.1 Erythroxylum rufum | reverse complement strand
AATAATAAATATTTTCATTACAAAACTGTAACTAAAGAAGATAAAGTTACATGTAAATACACTTGCTTTCCAGGGCATTATATTTACTGTAGTGTTGTGATTTATCTCCATGCAAGTAAAAGAGTTTACTTCAAGGGAATGACGAGTTTCATATCATGATAGTAGTTAACTATCGATAATGGCTCTATTAAATGAATCTGGAAACAAGTATGTTTTTAAAGAATAAAGTAGGCCGTTACTTTAATTTTAAAACATATACTTTAACATTCTTTTATTACGAACCACAATCTTGTTGAGTGGTGAACTCATATGTGTTTCATTATGATTCTTGATATGATCGAAATGGATTTTTACATAGTATTAATCCAGTGTCTACATGTTGGAATTATTAATTGAAACATGTAGTAGAGAACATTTACTCAAATAAAGAGTTTATAGTGATATCATCACTTCTAGATGTTTTACAGAGATTGGTGATTAAACTGGCACCAGTAGTTTGATGGACTAGCTACCCATCAAGTCTTAACACCAAGACGATATCTTGTGTGTTAATCATCATATAGATTAAAACGGGATATTTAGAAGGAAAAACCAATATAAGGGCAAAATGGTAATTTTACCCTTTATTGTGTGGATGGCTATAATATGGTTCATAATAAAGTTTACAATTGGGCATCTTATTTAAAACATGTATTCTCATAATATTTAGTAATTCTAGAATTCAACCAATTATCTTTAGTGGAATGACATTTGGTTAATAAGCTGGAATTCTTTCTAATGAGATTAAATTAATTTCGGGCTTATTGGAGCTTGAATTTTATAAGTCCAATTAGATTCCCCATTTGGCTTCTAAGAAGGTTATTAAGCAAAGTAAGAAATATAAATAGAGGTTTTAAATCCCATGATTGAATGTTTGGCTTACTTTAATTAGAAGCCCAAATGAACATTTAATATTGGGCTTGACTTTGGTTTAATTAGATTAATTAGATTAATTAAATTGAAGGAAGCAAAGTTATTAAAGAAAGAAGGAGGGCATATTTTGGTTTTCATACCTAAATGTTCAGCTGCACATTTAGCATTGAATTGGTAAATTAAAGATGGTTTTTATCATGCTTTATCATCATTAAATGGAGTAATGATCTTATCATTAAATGGTTCAATGGTTGTCTTTTAATGATGGCATGTAATGTAACCTTTGAGCATTCATTTGATTAAAGAAAGGAGGAGGAGCATTTGATGTACTCTCTCTTTCTTCTTTCATCCATAACTGAAAATGAGAAGGTCTAATATAGGTTATTGGTCTTTTCATATAGCCATCTTAAACAAATAAGAAGAGTCTCATTTATTGGCTTCTTTATGATTGATTAAAGAATGAAGTGATGCATTAGATGCACAACACTTCTTTCTTTCATGTTTAACCAAAATTATCAAGGAGAGAAGAAGGTGTTCTTGAATTTTTTTGACTCATTCTCTCCTCTCTTGTATAGCCTAGCCGAAACTTGAATGAAAAGGGTCTCATTTTTGGCTTCTTTTAACTAATGAAAATATCTTCATGATTTCTTCTCCTTTCGCACTAAAGGATCTTGGTAACTAAGTTGTCCAAGAAGAACAAGTGGTAGATTGAATTGGTCGAGGATACAATAACAAGATGACGATACGTTGACAAGGAAAGGATACAAAAGCAAGGAATCAAAGTTATAGCAAGGAGTCGGCATAATCTCCACCTTGTTCTTATGTTAATTATTTTCCTTATACCGTATCATGTATGGCTAAAGCATGTTGATTTGCTTATGTTGTTTCCGCTGTATTTTGATTCTGAAAAAAGTTTTGAAATCTAACGTTTTAGCCAAATCTTGCATGCTTTTGTTTTCGATCCAACAATTGGTATCAAAGTTATTTTATTATGTATGATTTCAGTTCCTATATGTGATGCATGGGTTGGAAATTAACTTTTGTATGCTGCATATTTTTATTTGATAGAAATATATATGTTATATGTTTTGCTCTTTTGGTTGTCCATAGAATATAGTTTTATCTTGTATGTTTTCTTCGTTTGGTTTGTAACAAGGAGGGTGACCTATCATCGTCATGTTTCCTCCTTGGCTTCATTTTTTTGTTTTCTTTGATTTGGTAATGTACAAATTTCTGTAATATTGAAGATGGAGGAACCATAGATCAAAGAAAAGACTAGGTAATGGTTTCGGTGTATCCTTTGGTGTGTTGGCAAAGTTTCGGTTTTATGAAAACAAAAATACTAGATTTTTTGAGTTTCGGTTTTGCCAAAACAAGTGTTGGAATTTTTTGAGTTTCAGATTTACCAAAAACAGATGCTGAAATTTTTGTTTTCAAAGGGGTCAAATTCAGTTTTGTGATAATGCCATTACACACTTTTTACCGAAGGGGCTGGGTCATGTGAGCGAAGAGTTCAAAGCGTAAGATTCAAGTCCAAGACATTTTTTGTTTGGGCCAAAAGCCTTGTAATTTATTTTTATGTTCTAGGATAGGCAATCAAAAGTAATGTTATTGTTCATGTGATGAATGGATACATGGATGCTAATAATATATGATATTATATGATAGTAAGCCATTTACAATAATTGCCAACCCTAGGCTTTGCCATGCATTCATTATGTATGAGATATATATTAAATTGCATCTAGATAAGATGGTATTTATTAAAACTTAAAGACCAAAAAGATTGATTGGGAGAGGATGCTCATGTCAGAGCCCATTGTCTCCATTTGCATGTGGTGAAGTGTTGCTCCCCACCAAAGGTCACAAATCCTAGAACTTGCATGGTTTCGGTCTCCTAAAGGATAAGTCCACTGACCTCCTACCGAGGCATTGTTTGCAAGTATGTTTAGTGGATGAATCAAATGGTCATGCACTCAACATAATTTATCAAAAACCTGCCCACACTATCTCTGTTGATAAATGTATGGTCCAAATTATGGCACCTCTCAAAAAGTTAGGCATGAAGATGCTTGGTAGTTTTTTAAGTGGGAGGGTCCCAGTTTTTCTTTTAATGGATAAGATGGCCCACCATCACTTAGTTCGTTATAGATAAGAAAAATAACCATCGCATAAAGTTTTAATTTTAAAGTTTTGTTAAATACATCATCATGGATACATGCATCATGATTTTATACAAAGTTCAAATATTGTTGATTAGTATGCTCATGTTTTAATATTTTATATTTTCAGACATAATCAACCACAATATGAATCCACTCACTTTGCTCTTGACTAATAACAAATTGGAAAGTGGAGAGAATTTTAATGAATGGAGATGTGACCTTGACATTGTTCTTCAATATGAACGAATTTCATGGGTATTAATGAATAATGAGCCTACACCTCTGGGTGGTAATTCAACGTGTGATCAAGTCCAACAACATGAGCGATGCAGAATGCTGATAAGACTACTATGTGCTATAATCTAGCTTCCGTCAGTGGAATGTTGCAAAAGCAAATTGCTTGCATGAAAATTGTTGGTACAATGGTCCATCACCTACATGAGATGTTTGGTGTGAGGACCAGGTATGCAAAAGTGAAAGCTATCCAAACCATTCATAATCTAAGACAAAAACCTAGTGAACTGATGTGGGATTACTTTCTTAAGGTAGTCTTTACAGTTACTGAGGCTAAGATGCTTGGGGCAGATATGGAAGCGAACACAAAGATGATTATGATCATTAATAGCTTAAACTCATCTTTTCAGCAGTTTAAGTTGGACTATGAGCTCAACAGCAAGGATTACACCTTGAGTGAGTTGATGAATACCCTCTAGAGCACAGAGGAGATATTAAATATGAAGGCTAATGGGTCCGAGGCTAATGTAGCACCTTCTTTTAAGCCCAAGGGTAAGGGAAACCAAAAGAAGAAGGGTCCAATGAAAAAGAAGGCCCAAATAGGGGTCAAGGTCTAACCCATGAAAAAGAAGGGCAAAGCGGACACCTAGGGAAAGTGTTTCTAATGTGATGAGTTGGGTCACTAGAAAAGAAACTGTGCAGTCTACCTTGAGTCCTTCAAAAGTAAACAAGGTATAGGTTTCCTAAGATTGTTAAGAACTAGAAATGTGGCAGATTTTTCTGATTCTTGGATATTAGATTCAGGAGCCACTAACCATATTTACAATTCTTTATAGGGGTTCCAACAAAGGAAAAGACTACATAAAGGCTAGTTTCAAGTCAAGACAACAGATGGATCCTATGTTCCAGCAAAAATCAGTGGGAGTAATTATCTTAGAATTTCCTAGTGGTCATAGGTTATATTTGAAGGATGCATATTACATCCCAATGATTGTAAGGAGCATGATTTCTGTTTTTTGTCTAATAAAATCTAGTTATTCCTTATATTTTGAAATTGTTGTTTCAATATATGAGAATAAGAATATTATTTGTAATGCGATAGTTGAACAAGGATTGTTCTTTCTAGAACCTATGACAGGCTGACTAAACACCACGGAATTAATAAAACCAAGACAATCCAATGATTCTAGCATTAATTCAAAATATCTGTGGCACTTAATAATGAGTCATATAAATAAAAAAAGACTTGATAGGTTAGTGAAGGATGGGATCCTTGCGAGCTTGGATAATGATCCATTACCCACCTTTGAACCTTGTATTGAAGGAAAAATGACTAAGGCCTCATTTCCTTCCAAAGGAAACAAATGTGAATCCACGTTGGACCTGGTACATACAGATGTGTGTGGACCCGTGAATGTACAAGCTTATAAATATTTCATATCCTTTATAGATGATTACTCTAGATATGGCTATTTATATTTGATGCATAAAAAGAGTGAGTCTTTTGAAAAGTTCAAAGAATTCAAAGTTGAAGCTGAAAAGCATCTAGGCAATCCATTAAAACAACTTCGATCGAATCGAGGTGGCGAGTACTTATTTGGAGGGTTCCAACAATTTCTAATTGACAATGGAATTGTTTACAACTTGTCAGCTCCTCAAACACCTCAAAAAAATGGTGTAGTAGAAAGGAGGAATAGGACTCTATTGGAAATGGTAAGATCAATGATGTCCTATGCTAGCCTTCCAGAATTGTTCTAGGGATATGCCATATAAACGGTAACTTATCTTCTTAACTTTGCTTCATCCAAATCGGTGCATAAAACCCTTAGCGAGTTATGGGCTGGCCGAGTGGCTTCATTGCAACACTTAAGGACTTGGGGCTACCCAACCCATGTTCTATAGCTTGAATCCACAAAGATGTAACCAAGGACAGAAGTATGTTTATTTATAGGATATCCTACGGGTACACGAGGGTACTATTTTTATAGTCCTCATGACAGGAAGGTATTTGTGTTAACAAATGCGACCTTTTTGGAGGAAGAATTTATAAGAAATCACAAAGGAAGAAGTGAAGTAGTACTAAAGGAGTTAGCTATTTCCATCCAAACCAAGAGTTAATTTGGATATAAAAGAACAAGATGTTGAAATGGATTCAATAATTGAATAAGAAGAGCATCCTGAACATCAAGTAGTGCCTAGACATAGTGGGAGGGTTGTGAGACAACCAGTCAGGTATCTAGATCTAGGAGAAGGCATAATTGCCATCTTGGACCAAGAAGAAGTGGATCGCTTTACTTATGGACAGTCTATTAATGATGTTGATGTAAAAAAATGGCTCAAGGCGATGGAATCAAAATTAGATTCCATATACACCAATGAAATCTAGGTCCTTATAGATCTACCACCAAATGTAAAAGTCATAAGGTGTAAATGGATCTACAAAAGGAAAAGAGGATCTGATGGAAATGTAGAGACTTTTAAAGCTAGATTGGTAACCAAAGGCTATACTCAAAAAGAGGCTATAGACTATGAGGAGACTTTTTCTCCGGTTGCCATGCTTAAGTCCATCAGGATTCTTTTGACCATAGAAGCATATTTCGATTATGAAATATGGAAAATGGATGTCAAGACTGCATTTCTTAATGGGGATCTCGAGGAGACCAGTTATATGGCCTAACCAGCAGGATTCATTGGGCCAGGTAATGAGAATAACGCTTGTAAGTTGCAAAGGTCCATTTATGGACTTAAGCAAGCATCTAGGTCTTGGAACATTAGGTTGATAAGTCTATCAAAACGTATGGGTTCATACAAAACCTAGATGAGCCTTGTGTCTATACAAGGATACAAGAAGGAAAGGTTGTTTTTCTAATCCTGTATGTTGATGATATTCTGCTCATTGGGAATGATGTGGGAATGTTATCTACGGTTAAGGGATGGCTAAATGAATAGTTTTCAATGAAGGATATGGGAGAGGCTAACTATGTTCTAGGGATCAAACTTATAAGGGATCGTAAAAACAAACAGATAACCTTTTCTCAAATAACCTACATTGAGAATATGCTCAATAAGTTCGCCATGCAAGATTCTAAGAGGGGTTACACACCTACTAGACATGGAATCAAACTTTCAAAGGAACAAGCACCTAAGACCAAAGAGGATTCGAACGCATGAATAACATTCCATATGCTTCGGCAGTTGGAAGTTTAATGTATGCTATGCTTTGCTCTAGACCGGATATCTGTTACATAGTGGGACTAGTAAGTAGATTCTAGTCCAATCCAAGAATGAAGCATTGGACTACGGTTAAGTGCATACTGAAGTATCTTCGTAGGGCGAAGAAATTAATGCTTGTTTACTCTGGAAATAACCTTATTCCTACAGGATATATAGATTTTGATTTCCAATTAGATGTTGATACAAGGAAATCAACCTCTGGTTCTATATTTGTTTTAAAAGGTAGAGCTATAGTATGCAAGAGTGTTAAGCAATCTTGTGTTGCTGATTCGACTATGGAGGCTGAGTATGTTGCTACTTGTGAAGTAGCAAAAGAAGCAGTCTGACTCCGCAAGTAATTCATGAGGCAGAAAAGGCCATTACACTTTATTGTGATAATAGTAGGGTAGTGGCTAATTCTAAAGAACCTCGGAACCATAAAGCTTCCAAACCTAGCACCCATTCTATGTGCTTACCTTCCGCAGATCTTGTTTTAGCATCTGAATTTGCCACAACATTGTGTATTCCTAATCCCTTTTCTGCATTAACCGGCACTAAACTTCCCACACCCGCAGACACGCCCCCTTTACCAAATCTACACATGATTTTGTCTCCAACCCTTCCACCCTATCTTGACTTTTTTCTTGCATTTGGGAGTCTAGTCCCCAACTCTTTCTTTTCATCTTCTGTCTACTGCACTTGTATCCCATTTTACATTTATTTCTAGTATAGTAGCGACTGGAAATCCCTCAATAAAATTTTTCAAACCTGCTGAAAATCCACAATCATTAAAACCTAGATGATGGATTAGCCAACACAAAAATCTGATAGATGAAACTGAGATGAGTAGTGAAAGAATCAAGAAGGAATTTGCTGAAGAGGTTAGACGTACAAGGCGCTTAGTGAGAGTGCAGATCTTCCCTAGGGTGAGAAAAACTCACAGTCTTGCATGTTCTTCTTGTTAGAGTTATGTAAATATAGTTGTTAAGTCAAAATGACTTTATGTAAATAATTTTGATGGAGAGCAAATAATAATGAAAGAAGCAAGTCAGACGGAAACACAAAAAGCAGACAGAAGCGCTAAGACAAAAAGCAGACGGAAGCGTGAAGCTGAAAGTTAGACGATATGAAAGTCAGACGATACAAAAGACAGACAAAAGAAAATCAGACGCAAGGCGTAAAAGTAAAAGTGAGACGGAAGATCCGATACCATGTCAGATTTCAAATCAACTTGAGTTGGTTACAGAACTCAACTGAATAACTAATTCTTGAAAGATCAAGAAACAAGAAGAAATAAGGAGTTATCAAGAAGCAGTTGAAGAAAGAGGCTATAAATATGAGTCGAAGTCGAAGACTGAAGAAGATTTTTTTAGCAATTCTGAAAAGTTTGAGTGATACGAGAAATATTATTGTGCAAAAACTTAGAGCTATTCTTATCTGTAACAAAGCTCAAAATACCTTTCAGTTGAAAGAAGAGCTGATAGCCTGAAGAGGCTAAGAGTGAAAGAATACTTGTTGTAAAGAGACCTGAAGAGGCTCGGAATTAAAGAATACTTGTAACGTTTTGAGAGATAGTGAAATCTCAGATAGATATCTGAGGACTAGACGTAGTCTACGGTTTGGCGTGAACCCGGATAAATCTGTCGTCTCAACATCTCTCAACTCTCAACTCTTAACTCTCTTAACTTTGAATTTTCGATTTTACTGTTTTCATAAGAGAATTTTGAAAATATTTTATAACATTGATTTTCAGTAGTTTTGTGAAAAGAACAAGCTTCTTTTAAAGAGATCATTTACAAGGGGATCAATGAAAAAGAATACACAATTCAACCCCCCCTTTTTGTGCATTTGTATAACGTTTATTAAGTGTGGTATTAACGTGTGATTCACTTCATGTATTCCTTTATTTGCTTCCTCCTCCTCTTCCTTTTCCTCATCTTCTTCTACTGGGAACTATTTTTTGCTACTAAGGGTGATTTCCATTCCACATTATGTATAATCTGTTTCAGTAGAACTAGAAAAACTCCCTTGGATCTCTTCAGATAGTATCTCTGCCAATTGGTACATTCGATTCACCAAATTTTGTATACGAGCATTTGCTTCCTGCCACCTCATGATTTATTCTTGAATAAAGACGACCAGCATACCTTCGAGAGTTAGCTCGTTAGTTAGAGATGCTTAGTGTTGTAAGTATCTAGCTAAAGCATCATCATTCCATCCATAGCCGTGAGAGTTGCTCCACTCTAAATTGTAGTTATTTTCATATAATGCACCATGAGGTTGGTTGTTCATGCTCAATTGCTCCCATATATATGTGTCCTACATTCATGATTGTAGTGGTAACTCCCATCAATGTTGCAATATGGCCTAGATATCAATTGAGCTTCCAAAAACATATGAGAACACCTCCCTCTCCCATAAGACGATGATATGTATTGCGAAGACACATTATGACTCCCTTAAAAGTATTGCCTGTTCTATCCTTCCATTATGAGTCGTGGCTATGAATAAACTAAAAATACAATAAGAAATGAATAAATAAGCTCAATCAAAATAAAAGAAAATAGGATAAAATAAAATAAAATAAAATAAAGAAAAAGGCTAAAGTAATAAAATAGAGATTTTCCTAATATCACCATCCCTAGCAACGGTGCCAAAAACTTGGTTGACTTATTTATGAGTTAGTAAATATTGTAATAACCACAAGTGTGCGACAAGCTGTAGCTAGCACTAACAAATACGGATCGATCCCAGGAAGATAGTGATTACTAGTAATTATCTTTTTCCTATTATCAAACTTACAAATTGATTTTAGATTTTTAATTAAAAGAAACTAAAACTAAGCAAGTAAAATAAAATAGGTAACGAAGTTAAACAAAGGATTACGGAAGCACTTAGGAAATTATCAACATTGAGAACTAGTATCTAGGTTTTGAATTCCCTTAAACCCTAACAGATTGATCTTTTATTACTCAATTGCTTTATTGATTTATTGCACTGTGGAAATTCCTATGGTATGCTAATAGCTGACCTTGAGTATACTAATAACTAATCCTAAAATTTTCAACCCAATTACTCAGTTTAAAGTTTATAGGATTGCTTTATTGATTTTAGAATCCCTCTATTAGGTTTAATCCTGATTCAGAAGATTTATCTCTAAGGTTGCAATCAACTCCTTCCAAGTACGGTAGATTTATTCAAACAAAGGATTCTCATTCTCTACATATGAAATCATATTATGATATAATATTTCTGGGTCTATTAGAACATAAATAAAACACGTAATTAATCACAATATAACAATCAAACCAATTACATTAATAAAAGAATCAAATCATATCAAAGTATTGATGTAGGGTTCATCTAACCTAAACACTAACAAGATGTTTAGTTGCATATTATCGAACACGAAATCAAATATACACTGAAAGAAAAATGAAATAATGGTTTCAAAATTCTAAGTATCTCTTATTCTCTTCTATCGAATATTTTTGGGATGTAAAGGTCTAATCTTGTATTCTAACGGATCTTTCAATGAATTCCTCATATTTTCTGCTTCTTTGGACCAAAATTGCCCCTTGAAAATGATCTCCATATGTGGAATTGCCTCATTATGTCTACTCTCTTCCTTCAAGTCTCCATTCACCTCTTTATATATTGAATTCTAGGGTTTTGGTCGATGCACAATCTTACCCACAATAGTACATCAGACCGTGCTCTGAAAATCATGAAATTATATGGCCTGGGAGATGTGCACAGGTAAATGCACGGTCATGCATTGTTTCTATGCATCAAATCTTGGTTTTATGTCATGTTTTTTTTAGAATTCTTCTCTTTTAAGTCTGTGAAGGCAATTATACTCGGTAAACACACTTGAAGCAAATTGAGTACTAAATATATAAGAAAAGTATAGAATATCAAGCAAAATACATCAAATATGCACCTATTAGTTTTACATCTTCTACAAAGTTGTAGCAATTTTCAAATACTAATGAAATCACCTTAATCAAATAACTACGGATAAAGTTATGCCTAAATTAGTTGTTACTCCTAAAAATCATCACTTATAAAACAATGATGCAAACATAAGAGAATATAAATTATAAAACATACTATAAAATTACTAAATCATAAATAACTTAGCCCCTATAAACATGAAAAATATAGACCTATCAAATTCTCTCACACTTAACTCATTGCTTGTCCTTAAGCAATTAACAACAAGTAACCCTAACAAACACTTCTAAATAAAAAAAAAAGACATAATTCCACTTTCACATGTATGTAATGATATTTAACATATGCCATAAGCCTTTAAACCCTTAGATGTCCCCAGTGGGGGAGTTATAGTCTCCTAGTTGTTGCTAGACTAATACCCACAAAATTAAATCTACACATATTAGTCAACTTCACATTTTTTAACATATGATATAGACATTCAAGTTTGAATTGAATTATAAAGCTTAAACACATGATACGTCTTAAGTAAATCACTATCTAAACAAATAAAATAGTTACCATTCCACCTCTTTGATCAAGCTTAAATACTTCTATTTAATAATTTTCTCATAAGTTATGACTCATTCACATAAGTTTTGAACGTTGGGTGAGGTACTTTTAGCATCATATTTTGAAATTGAACTTGCCATAAGCTTAAAAATCATATAATCTCCACTACCTAATGATAAAAATATAACTAATGTGTATAACAAAGGAAAGGAAACAAAAATTTTGATAAAAATTAAAAGGCTTGTATTCTTATACATGGAAAAGATAAAGGAAGAAGGGGGTTTTGCAAGATAAAAAAAATTGGTAGAGATTTTTTATCAAATTCTTGATCTTTTTCTTAACTAATTGTGAGTATCTTTGTTTTTCATATCACTTCCTTTCTTAAACAACTTAATCCTATGTGCCTTTATCATCTTAATGCTTGTACATGCCTTTTATGTAATCTTGAAAAGATTAAATCAAGTTCTAGAAATTCAAAATCAAAGAAGGTATCTATTTAAGAAAGAAAATATTTCATGAAGAACTAAATCTTCACAGGACCACTTAATTCAAATCAAAGCATAATCAATTACAAAATTTAGTTTCCTAGCATTTATGTAATAAAGATTTGCATTATTGTCACTTAATTATGTTATACACTTAACCTTTTGCAACCAATTTCAACTAAGAAATATGCATAAATTATGCTATCAACCTAAAGAAACTAATAAGTTCCTAAACAAAAAAACACTAAAAAAATAGGAAAGAAAGCTTAAAATTTAACCTAAAACACGTTAAATACAAAAAATTAAAAAAATAGTTAAAATATAAAATCTATAAAAAAGAAAAGAGAATTAGACTTTTTAGGAATTCACCCCTACACACACACTTAAACATGACATTATTTTCAATGTTAAAAAAATGAGATAATTAAAGCAATCACGAAAGAAAATAAGGTAAAGAAAACTTCCCATTTATCAATATCTAGTTAGTGAGGTAAAATGCACATTCGTCCATGTTAGATTCAAATTTTCCTAATAGATACACCTTTTTCTAATTTTTATTAAGGGAAGACATAAACTATGGGATTATCTCCTCCATCTCATTCCCCCTTGATTGTTGCTATTATTAAAATTAAGGTCTTTTTAGAACCCAAATGGTCACATAAATGTTGGGTCACGTTTTCGAAACCCAACTCTTAACAAACACCATCATACTTGAGCGTGGTTCCTTGTAATCTCTTTAACCATTGTCGAGTTATCTTCTTACTCTGATACCACTAATGTTGGATCCTGCTTGTTTTTGGAATCCAACTCGTGCTTTAAATCAATGTAAACATACATACATAACTGAACTACTTAAATCTATCATTTCATTACTCTAGCAATAGAGTTTGAAAACATTGTTTACAAATCAAAAGCCACACCATTGGCTTATTACAAAAATACAAAACAGCAACTGAAGCAAAATCCTCTAGGCTCTTGATCACTTGATCTCTTAGCTATCACCTAAGGATGGGACAGAGAGGGGGTGAGCTTGAAAGCTCGTGGGAAACAGTTTATAATAAAAAGATAAGAAAAACCTTGAAACGTTTATTTGTCTAAGAAAATATCTTATTGAATCGTAAAAATATTTGCTATTCAAAATTCTTGTCATGCAATCAAAATTCACAACTTACAAAATATGAATGCATCAACTTGATCATTCATAGATGCAATGCATAACAAATCGCTCGAGGGTTCCATGAAACAGAATGAGGAAACCGAAGTTTACCCCATGAACAGAATGAGTCCAATTTTGGAGCTCATATGCCACAAGCGGGTAGCTGGGAGAAGGCTCTTGTCAACGTGCACGTTACGAACAGAATGATTTCACTCTCACCCAAACAGAAGAACATAATCATGCTCAGAATCGTTTTATCAAAATGATATGCTTTCATGTTTTTTTCTTCTTTTCGTTTAACACAAAATTCATAATTACAAACACACACATAGGCAAGAATATTGCCCATTTACACAATAACCATAAATATATTACCCACCTATTAAGCTTGCGGAAATCCAAGTCAAGCTTGCCTTTCCTTTTACTCTTGGGTAGTGTCCCCTTGGTTTCCTAACACAACCAAGGTTCCCATCAAAACAACATTCCAATACAACTTATAAACTTCAGAAAATCATATAACTTAGAGACTAAATCAAGTATGATTTGTAGCCCTATTTGTCTAGTTTAGTCCAAATCAAATATCATCTCAATTGGAATCTTACAGATCAAAATATCACCAAAATACTGAAGCATGTTTAGTGAAAATATCTAACTCATACTCTTTCCACTGATCCCCTCACTTAGATTCAATCAATATTTTTCAAATCAAAACCAAAGCTATAAAATTTTTTGGAGAGATAGAGGAATGTGCTAGAAATCTAATGCTTCAAAAATAAGGTCATTTAGAGGTCGGACGAAAAGGTTATGGCCAAAATAGTAAAACATGCTCAGGCTGGAAGAAGACCTGCAGACTCGCGATCACGACGCGCTGCGTGCGTCTTTGGTGGACTCTCGATCGCAACGTGTCACGATTTTCGCCTTCTTCCTTCCTTTTCTCTTCTCCAGACTTGTTTAGTAAAATAAGCATAACTTTTGCTAAAAATTTTGGATTAAGGTGATTCAAAAATCATTTTGAAGAAGACTTCTAGACCTACAACTTCTATGAAGACCTCAAAAATAAATTGTATCTCAAAAAGGGCTTAAAATTCAAAACAATACAGCAGTCCCGTATACCCATCCCATGAAAATTTGCAGACTTCTAAATATCATAACTCTCAACTCCAATGTCCAAAAATTTCATACTTTATATCAATGGAAAGCTAAAAGAAAGATCTACAACTTTTATGAAGACAAGTTTGTCAAAATCTACCTAGATTAACACAGAAAAATTCATGAAAGTTCCAGCTTGAAAATTCAACACCCACACCACATACATGAACATTGCATAACATTGCTTCATTTAACCAAAACCCTAACAAGATACTTACTTGATTTAGCTTCCAATTCTTCAAAATCACCATTAACCCTAACTCTTTCATCTCTGCGATCATCAACTTTCATGAAGGAATTGGTTGGGTCTTTTAATGAGAATGAAGGAGAGGGCAAGGTGGAAGAGTAGCATGAAAGATGAGATTTGAAGGGTTAAAACTCATGAAGAAGAGAGGGAGAAGAGAGGCTACAAAAATGATGGAGAAAACCAAATAAAACACCAATGGCTTTTTAAGAGAGAGAGCATCGTGAATGACAAAACCAAAAGGGGGGAAAGCTTTTAATTAAAAGAGTAGTGGGCTTAAGGAATTGTTTGGCAAGTGACACCAATGGCTTAAGGAATTGTTCCCCCAAAATTTCAATGGCACTAATTAATAAATCCAAAAATCATTTATCTAAATTTCCATTGCCATTTGATAGTAAATTTTACTACTAGTTAACAATTGTCTTGTCATTTGGTATTTTTCCTAGTCCAGAAATTACCCCAAATTTTTTAGAAAATTCTTCCCAAAATTCTCCAAAAAATTCTAAATCAACAATTACACTCTCCAAGACAATTTTCAAAACCAATAAACCACAAT
>JANIHZ010000208.1:43496417-43506758 GCA_027478365.1 Erythroxylum rufum | reverse complement strand
TTGAAGAGCAAAGTTGGAATTCTATGGTGGCAGCTTTGTGTCTCCTTGAAATCCTTTAATTCCACCTTGAATTCTCTTGGTTTTTCTCTAAACAATGTGTTCTTCTCTCTCCCTCGGATGTCTTGCATGGCTTCCTCTCTTCTAGGGTTAAAATTGAGTTTTTATACACCATTTAATGCTTAAAATGACGTAGGAAGGAGGAAGTTGTCAGCTGGAATTTTTTAGAAAACTCTGTTTTTTGTCTTAAATTCAAGCCGTGATATCTTATTGATTTCTTATCCAAATTGGTCAGTTATTTCACCAATTCAAAATTGAATTTATGCTATTTCTTTTGGACTAAAAACGAAAAACATCCAATAATAATTGTATCTTTTGAAAGCTTAACATTGGTGATGGGTCAGCCCAGGAAAATTCCAGCTTTCCTTTGGGTCACATGACTTGCTTTCTCTTTGGTTCTTCTATCCTTTCATCCCTTAAAACCACCTTCAAACATATTTATTAACAAAAAAATTAATCACTTGATCATGCCCAAAACATATGCAATTCATACCAATATAATGTAAGAAAAAGACGTGCAACAATGCCATGCAAAATTCATGCAAAACCTAAACTTAAAGACCTAATTCACACACATTCATGCATATTCACATACATTCATAAATAATCATGCAATTATATGAAACTAATACAAAACATAAGCTAAACAAGTTAACAACAATGAATTTATCACAATTAACTAACAAATTATCCTAAGAAAAGTATGTACAAATGTCACCTATCAGGATATCTTGCAAAAAAGTTTACAACATTTAATTTAGAAGATAATAATACTAGTTAAAATGAAAAAGCTAGTGATATCACATTGTGTGTGTACATGCATAACCATGTGAATATGTAATCGGTCTAGTTGAAGGTATTCAATATTATACAACATTATGTAGCATCACATAATAAAATTTCTTAAAATGTGACACTCAAACAATTTGATTTTTCATGTCAACTTTCTTCATTATTAATGATCAAATTTAAGGTTATATTATCGTAATGGAAATGAAGAAATGTATCTACTTTATAAATCATAAATACTAAGACATTTAGTGCTAACTTTGTATAATAACGCAAAATTGTCGAAAATTATGATGGAGGAAGTTTACTAGATTTTGATCTTTCTTTCCTCTAAATTATAGCTTTAATAAAAGATATCAGTTAAGTATAAATCAATTGGTGAAAATTAAACTAATAAATCATGCATGAAATTAGTGTTAGTAAAATCAATCAAACCTAATAATAGTTCCAATCTCAGAAAGCATATATTTGCAAGCAACATATTTTAAATTTATGTATAACAAGTATTTTCAATCTAGCTAAAAAATATTGGGTATAGAAAGTATGAATAATTATATTAAACTATAACAAGTAGTACATAATGGTCAATAAAATTCATTGAATGAATTATTTATTGTGAACAATTAAGTACATTTTAAGTAAGTGATGAGTTAAGCACAAAACAAACTAAGATAATTAAAAAGAAAAACAAAAAAAGCAAGACAAGAATAGCTAGAAAATAAAGTACTCAAACAATGTTCACTAACTAAATAGTAGAATTGAAATGTATGTAGATAAGATTTAATGTTGGCTTACATGTTTAAGGATGACAGAAATCTAGTGCCAAGAAAGGTGTATGAAAATTAAAATTTTCCATAAATATTTAAGTAATCATGAAAATATTTACATAGACACTAAATCATTAAGAAGCTTATAAAAGAAAAGGAGTTATTATTATAGTCGAGTTTTAAGGAAAATAGCTTCAATTATTGCTTTTTTAGTTCAAATATGTAAAATTATTACATATGCCGATATTTCATCCAAGAAAAAGAATAAACTACTCCTACATATTCATCATGGTTAGATACTTAAATTGCATAGATATTAATCTAAATTAGCAAGAGTTATATGGATGGGGAGACCTTTATAATAGATTACTAGTTTAAATTCTCAAGGATATTCATAATGACACAAACCTGATTGAACTACTAGCCTTGTGCTTTTCTTTTTGAGCCTTCATGTTGAGATTTATGCTTTGTCTTACTCTCACTTTTATATATAAGAATAATACATAATGTAAATACAACACATATGTCTAGTCTATGATTTCTGATTGAATTTTTCTAAATTAGTTAATATTGTAATAATTGCAAGTGCATAACGTAGCAGTAGCTATTGATGGTAAGTACGAGTTGATTCCATGAAAATAGTGATTACTAGCAATTACCTTTTTCCTATTATCTAACCTATCAATTGTGATTTTTAATAAAATAAAATAAAACTAAAGCAAGTAAAATAAAATAGGCAATGATATTGAATAGAGAATTAAGACTTCACATAGAGAATTACCGATATCAATAATTAGTAACTTGGTTTTAAATCCCCTAAACTCTTAACAGATTGACCTTTTATTACTTAATTATTTTATTATTTATTAGATCGTAAAGATTTGAATGGTATGCTAATACCTGACCTTGAGTCTACTAATAACTAATCCTAATGTTTTCAACTAAATTACTCAGGTTAACGTTTATGGGATTGTTTTACCGATTTGTTAATCCCTCTATTAGGTTTAACCCTAATCCAAGATTTATGTCATCTTATCTCTGGGGCTGTAATCAACTCATTCCAATTATGGTAGATCTAATCATCAATAGAATTTCTCAATCTCTATGTATGAAATTAGATTATGATCTAATATTCACGGGTTTATTAGAATATAAATAAAACATGTAATCATATCACAATATAACAATTAAACCAATTGCATTAATACAAGAATAAAATCATATCAAAGTATTAACATAAAGTTCTTCTAACTTAAATACTAATAACATGTTTAATTACACATTATCAAATATGAAATCAAACATACATTAAAAGAAAATGAATTGAAAATAATGGGTTCATGTTTCTAAATCTCCCTTATTGTCTTCTATCGAATATTCTTGCGTTATAGAGGTTTGATTTGTATTTCAATGGATCTTTCGATGAATTCCTCATGTTTTCCACTTCCTTGGACCAAAATTGCCCCTTGAGAATGATCTCCATATCTGAAATCACCTCCCGAAGTCTCCTCCCTTTTTTTAAAGGTAAAACACGTCCTTTAATATTAAAATTTAGGTTTTTAGGCATGCATCAGACTGTGTATAACCAAAATCTCTGAAAGTCATGAATCTGCATGACCTAGGAGATGTGCACGGGCATATGCATGACTGTGCATCCCTTCTATTTGTCAAAATTTTGTTTTATGCTGCATTTTTGTCCTAATTCTTTTCTTTTAAGTTTGTGAAGGCAATTATACTTTGTATACACACTTGGAAGGCATTACGTACCAACTATATGATGAAAGTATAAAATATTAAGCCAAAATGCATCAAATATAAGGTATAAGTATGATCAATTATGCATCTATCAATTTCATAATGCATTTTGCATAATTACAACATTTTGGTAGTATATTGAATTTGCATATATTTGTAGTATAATTACAAATTAAGATATTTGTTTTTGGTATGGGTTTGTTTAAAGAATGGCTAGTACTTCACATCTCAAAATTAGGTTTGAGTGCTTCTATGGTGGATGCTTCAAATTCAAACTAAAAGTGGTATATGAAGGTGGTGAGAAAGATTATTTTCGTTATGAGTTAGATGACATTACATTAGCTGATTTTTATCCTAATTCTTCACCTTTAAGTCCGTGAAGGCAATTATACTCTGTATACACACTTGGAAAGGATTAAGTACCAAATATACAATGAAAGTATAAAATATCAAGCAAAAATACATCAATATATGAGGTATAAATATGCTCAATAATACATCTATCAATTTCATAATGCATCATGCATAATTACATCATTTTGGTAGTATATATATTTGGTAGTATAATTACATATTATGATATTTGTTTTTGGTATGGGTTTTGTTTGAGGAATGACTATTACTTCAGATCTCAAAATTAGGTTTGAGTGCTTATATGGTGGATGCTTCAAATTCAAACTAGAAGTGGTATATAAAGGTGGTGAGAAAGATTATTTTTGTTATGAGTTAGGTGACATTACATTTGTTGAGTTTATGATTAATGCTAAGAGGTTAAGGTATGGAGAAGCCTTTTAGTTTACCTATAAATTCCCATTTGAGTTATTTGAAGATGCTTTGAGGGCACTACAAAATGACAATAATGTGAGTAACTTGATAGGTGCAATTGAAGTAAGAAAATAAAGACTGTAGAGGTGTTTATGGATAGGGAGAAGTAACCCAAGTTATGAAAACTTAATAACCTTAAGGATGATGTTCCAATTCAGGTAATTAGGGATGATGATCAGGAGGTAGGTTTAGTTAAAGCCATAAATCCACCCATTAAATTAGTTGTAGATCTACCTATTCTAACACCTAGAGATATACCTATAGATGCCCCTATAAAAACCCAAAAGTACACCTTTAAATCTATCCATTGTAGCAATCTCTAAAGTTGATCATAAAGTAACAAATGACTCAAATGACCCATCATACAATGAAAAATAATCAACAGTTATTAGTGATTTAGGATATTTAAGTGAAGATATTCCTAATGATATATATGAATGTGTTATAAAAGAAGGGTTACCTATCATGTTTGAGTGGTGTTCTATCGCTAAAAATATTAACTTAGGCAATGATAAGATTGATTATGGTTATGATTACATTAGTAGCTTCATGGGAAGTTTATAAGAGAAGAGGAAGAAGAATCTTAAATATCCTTATTTTTACTCTTCCAGTTTAGATGAAGGGAGAGTTATTTTAAAGCAAGGAATTATTTTTTATTCTATTCATACTTTTCAAAATTCATTAAAGAACATACGTATTTATATAGGATTTGACTATGTTTATGTAAAGAATGAAAGACCAAGAGTTAATATGAAGTGAAAGGAGAAATATGGATAGAGAATACATGCAAGCCTTCATAAGATAGGAATGCATTTTAGGATAAGACATTATAGGACACTCATTCTTATGGGAGATAATTTGATTGTACAAAATTTGATTGCTAGTAGATTGCTCGTAAGTATTTAGCACACTTTAGATATTGTCCTAGATAGTACATATCAAGGTTAAAGGGGGTTATTTTAAGAGATTACCAGCAAGATATTATATATATCAAAGTATATAGAGCTAAGAGAAATGATTATATTTTTGGTTGGAAATGATGGGAAACAATATAAGAAGTTAAGAGGCTACTTATTAGTGGGGATGGAATGCAATAGGGGAAATTTGTTATTCATTAAATATTCTGAAAGTGTGCTTGATTTATATTACATATGCCTTGAACAAGTAAAATCTAGGTTTATCAATGTTGTAGACCAATAATATGCATTGATAGTTGTCATTTAAAGATGAGCTATAACGGACAACTACTGAAAGTCATTGGAAGGGATCCAAATGATAATATATTTCAATAGGCTTGGGTTATGGTAAGAGGTGAGAACAAAAAGAGCTGAAAATGGTTTGCAGGATGCCTACCTTATAATATTGACAATGATAGATCATAGGTGTTCATAAGTGGCAGACAAAAAGTAATACAATCAATTATTCATAATGTAATTTTCATATTTCCCCTAATTTCTTATTGACCATATCTTAATCATATGATGCAGGATCTATAAGAAATGTCTGGCATAAATATGCAAATTTTGACCATCATTATTGCTTTAGACATTTGTGAGCCAATTTCAAAGCAAGTATAAACAATTTGTCATTTCCAAGGACTAAATGTGGAGTATTTCTTCAGATTATGCACAACAAGGTTATAAGCAACAAATAAGTAAGGAGGAGAGAATGAAAATTGGTGTATATGATTGGTTGACAAATATTATCGAGAAGAGATGGTGTAAATATACATTTGACAGAAGATATAAGATTGATTTATTATCAAACAATACAAAGGTGTTTTACTACATATTTTAGAATTGTAAGTGGCAATCTTTACTTGCTTAAAAATAATTAGAAGAGCTATCATGAAGAGATTTCATAAGTAGAAATAATGAATGGTTGCTTATAATAGCAAGATATGTCCTTACATACGTCAAGGCTAGAAAAAATAAGAAGCAGGTTATTGCCTCATTTTGCAAATAATAACATTTTATGCATTTGATATCTATTTACTCAAATGACACTAATAACTTAACTCATTTATGGTAAGTGATGGAAATTCTGAAATTAAGCATTACATGTATGAACATAATATAGTGAACCTTAAAACAAATGAATGCATGTGTAAGATATGGGAGTTAGCAAATATCCCTTGTAACTATGCCATTTCAACAATTATTTTGGAGAAAGGAGATCCTGAGGCTTATGTGCACAAGTGCTACACTAAGGAGGCATGAATCTAATTTTTAGTGAATAGTTTTGGTAAGTACCTAAAGAAGAACATGGATAGAAGATCAACCTTCCTCACTATAAAAAAATTTTTGGAAAGCCAAAGAAAAAGAGAATAGGGGAAGTTGGTGAAGGTAAAAAGGGTGAGATTATTTTAATAAAGACTAAAGGCTATACAACATGCGAGAAATATTAGTAGACTAGACATAATTCCAAAACTTGTAAGATGCCAACAACTAAGTTAGTTGCTATGAGTGAAATGATGAAACATGATGTATGTATATTTTATACGTTTAAACCACAAGTGCAAGGTGTATTTGTAGCTAGCACTAGCAAGTACGGGTTGATCTCACAAGGACTACAAGTACTAGTAATAACCTCTTTATATTATCTAACAAATGAATAAGATGATGATTCAATTTAAAAATAAACTAAACTAAAATTTGGCACAATATCTATATAACACAAGGATTAATAAATATCAAATTACTAGTACATAAGTAATGAATCCCCTTAAAATCTCTTAAGCATTAAGCCTTTTTTCATGTAATTAAATTATTGATAATTTGACTTCCCACCTTATGATCATATCTTTCTCAAAACTATTAAAAACTAATCCTCAATTGATTGACTAAAACCTCTTTCTAGTTAAAACCCCTAAGATCGCATTACTCATTTTATGAATTTCACTATTATGTTTAACCCCAATCTAAAGTATTTATGTTGACCTATCCCTGGTTTTGGATGCAACTCCTTCCAATTATGGTGGATCTATTCATATAAAAGGATTTCTTAATTTTAATCATATGAAATCAATCATTAAACTAATATCCTGAATATATTAATTTAAGAATATAAATGCATAATTGAATCTCAATCAATTAATCAATTAAATTGCATTAAATCAAAGATCAAATCCTATTATCCATCCTTACTTAAGGTTCATCTACCTAGGCACTAAACTAACTTAGTTCCTAAGCATAGAAAATGAAACAAGCATTAAAATTTCAAAAGAAACACTAAAAAGAAAAGAATCCATAAAATATATCTCCTTTACATGGGTAAAACAAATCCCTTACATGGTTGTGTATGGTACTTGTATAAGTGCGTACATCTTCACAAAGGTGTGTATCTTCAAAATAGCTCTAATCCTTTCATTTTATGCCTCAATTTTACCTAAATTCTTCTCTTTTGATCCATAAAGGCAATTTAGACCTAAAAACACACTTAAAAAATAATTACCAAATATATGGTAAAACCAATTGCAAGCAAAATGCATTAAATATGGGTATAAAAACTTAATCTATTAATTTTTTTTATCAAACATCACTACACTTAAGATTTTGTTTATCCTCAAGAAAATCACAAATAATCAAACTTAAAAACATTCATACACTATTAACTTAAACATGTCCATCTATAACCTAAATCATCATATCATATCATTCAAACCAACATACAATTACATTCAAGTTATCATAGAACCAAATTTCATAAGTCAACATCAATAGCAATCGTATTGATAATCTATTTTACATAAACGTAAGGTTGAAATAAAATCACATCTCCAACGTTAGTAAATAAACTAGAAACAAAAATCAAAATGTCTTTCAAATATGGTCTAAAGAGGCTTAGATAAAGGTATGGTAGGGATAATGAAAAAGGGTAATAATATTGAAGGAAATTCACATAAACAAGTTAGTTTTTCATATAATAGGTCCTTTAAACAATAATTTCATTGGTATAACAATGATTCTTCTCACTTTCCATAAAATATCACAACTTTTCTTCTTTTTTTTCAATATGCTCACAAAAAATAAATTTTCATCTTTTAAAATTCTTCGAAAACTTTGGAGAGAATATAAAAGAATTATAACAATGAAGCACTTGAGAAGAAACAAATTAACATTCACTATGTACCAACAATTATAGAAATATAGGACCTTCTTTTTAAAATTTTGATATGTGCTTAATTGTTATATATTTATTCCATAACACTTAGAGATTAATGATATGAAAAAGCTTAATATACTCACTTTAGTTCATATTTGATTTTAGGTACAATTTGGAAGCAAAGGAGCCAAAATGAAGTGAAAGCATTATATTTAAGTCGTTCTTCGACTTACTTGTCTTCATGGAACAAGAAGAAGAAGAATAAAAGTAAGAAAAGGCAAGAAAACACCAAGAAAAAATGAGATATATGATGAAAACAACAAAGGAGGAATAAAGCAAGTTTAGCTTATGGCCAAACATAAGCTGTAAGGGCATGAGACTCTTCTCATAACCATGCAACACTTCTCACGACTGTGAGAAGGTTCTCAAATTTGTGAGAAGCTATGCATGGGTGTGATAGCCCATGTCACACCCGTGACACAATGCCACCTTACCTATTTTTAACCTAGTTTTTAGTATAAAGTAAAAAGGGGTGTGACGGTTGAAAGTATGAATGTTTATATTTTCGTTCGGAGAAAGAGTGGGCTCTTGGTTTTGAGATTTCAAAAGAATGAAGAGGGGAAAACCTCTTATCCTTTGGAGATCAACAGAGGGCTAGGCTTCCAGACTCTAGTTTGGAGGTGATATTGATGTTGAAGAACCCGATTAAGCATTTCTCTCGTTGTTTGCTGTTCTTTCTCTTAGGGATTGATTATGTTATCCTGTGTTTAATGTTTGGGTGTTATGTGGGAGTGATTGAATGCTTTATTTGATTAGTTTTATTTAAGAACCCATTGTTAGAATCATTAATATAATTTTTAATTGTTATGTTAACATTCATTTGTGGCAACTAATGGCTTTTAATCATTAGGGATAATATGACTTGGTTAAATGACCCGAGATTGTGTGGTTATTGCCTTAATTAAATTCTTTTCTTAAACAATAATACGTCTATCCAATTAAATCTAGAGAGTTTATTCTAAGTTATTCGGTATCTATGTTTAGTTAACGAGCTCTTCTTAATTAAACAAGACTTAAGGGAAAACCGGGGTTAACAGAGCTTATTGTTAACCTATGATTAATAGTTACTAGGAGAGGTAAAAGACCAACAATTCAATGAAATATATTTAATTGGGTGTATAGGCTGAGATTGAACCAAAGAACTGGTCCCTAATGAATTCATCACTTTCATCATTTTTGCATGTTTTTTTAAAATTTTTCATTAGTTTAATTTAATTTAATTTAATTATTAAACCAATCCAACCCCCTCAAAACCTAAACATTGATTACTTTATTTTCAAAAGCTTTACACACACCCTCTGTGGGATCGACTAAGACTCACTTCTGCCATAGTTGTAGGTCTAGTTATTTTGAATAATGTTACGATGCGCTACATCAATTTTGGTGATGTTGTCAAGGAGTGCGATGTTTTAGATTTTGTTCTTCATTTTAATTAGTGTTTTGTATATATTTGTTTGTTATTAGTTTCCTTTCAATTATTTCCTTATCTTTTGACTTTTTGTTTAGTGTTTATGATTCTAAAAAAGTATTTACATGGATGAAAATAATTTCTTTTATAACTCGTATTCTCAAACCTATAACCATGTTTGGAGTGATCAAGTAAATTTTAGTTATGAATGGGATAATCAAGAAAATTACTTCCGTGATAGTTTACAGGATGGATAGTAATTTTCGTATATAGCAGAAGCTTCTTATCACGACTCAGGTACATCTCTAGAAGAATTGCTTAATATTATGACTTAAACAAAGTATTCAATAGAGTATACAACAATTCTAAAAAGAAATGAGTCTAGTCTAACAAGATACGATGTCTAGTGTTGGATCCCGTTTCCGGAACCCAACTACTTAATCCGAAACCCTCATACCTAAACATGATTCCTTATAAACTCTTCTTGCTTTGATACCATCTATGTTGGGACCCTCATGCAAATCTCATCTTTACCAACTAACTCTTAATTCTTATTCTTATTTTAACCCGATTTTT